>JADDOH010003746.1:0-231481 GCA_016648135.1 Agrypnia vestita | reverse complement strand
CAATTTATTTAGTAAATTTCAATCAGCCTACAGAAAAAACCACTCTACAGAAACCGGACTCCTTAAAATTTTATCTGACATCATACTCGCAATAGATACGGGCAAATTAGTACTCGTCTCTCTTCTTGACATGAGTGCCGCTTTTGACACAATTGACCATGACCTCTTGCTGAGAAGAATGGAAGTATCCTACGGTCTACGCGGTACAGCGCTTAAATGGTTCCAATCCTATCTCTCGAACCGTTTCCAAACGGTAGTTATTGATAACATTGAATCAGCACCGGCTTGTATGAAGTCAGGTGTTCCACAAGGATCGGTATTAGGTCCTTTACTTTTCATCATGTACACAAAAGATTTATTTGATATCAGTACCACACACGGACTTCTAGCTCACTGTTATGCTGATGACTGGCAACTATACTTCCATTGTTCTCCAAACGATACAAACATACTAAAACAATCTATCATTCAGTGCATAAATGACGTAAACCTTTGGATGTCCTCGAATAACCTGAAACTTAACCCGACCAAAACTGAGTTCCTTTGGACAGCTACCCGAAGACGCCAACACCTGTTGGAAAAACTCCCACTCTCTATTTCAAATATTGACATAATTCCTAAAACTAATTTCAAACTACTTGGAGTCTACTTGGATTCAAGCATGTCTCTTAGTAAACAAATTAATAGCACAACCAGCTCTGCATTCTATCATTTACGCCGCATTAAATCTATTCGCAAAAGCATCCCAACAGAAGCAACAAAATCACTAATAAATGCATACGTTATCTCTCGCTTAGACTACTGTAATGGTATCTACGCTCATCTCCCGAAACAGGAAATAAACAAATTACAATCTGTATTTAATGCCGCCGCAAGACTCATTACCGGCGTTTCAAAGTTTGCGCACATCTCAACCATCTTCAAAACCTTCACTGGCTTAGATGTCCAGAGAGGATTGAATATAAGCTTTGCCTTACAATATTTAAGGCTATTCACAACATGGCCCCTCAATACATACCCGACTTCTGCATTCCATTCTCCGCAAATAATAGACAACTAACACTTCGCTCAGCATCAACATCTAATACAAATAGGTTAGCTGAAGTAAATCGCGTCCACAAAACTAATTTCGGTGATCGTGCTTTCGCGGTGGCTGGACCAAAGTTATGGAACAAACTACCTAACAAACTGAGACAAACTGACAGCTTACCACTGTTCAAAAAACAACTTAAGACGCATTTATTTAGACAATCCTATAAAAACCTATAAAATCTAACCACAACAACGCTAGCTAATGTTTTCCACTCATATTGTGCACTCCGCGAAAACACATAATTCTTTCAGGGACTCACAAACTATTATAGTACTCAATTTTAATTCCACTTCTTGTATGCCACCTAGTGAATAAGTAATAGTAAATAAGTTTTTTCTTTTCTAGCAGTAAGTTGTCTTGTAAGATAATAATTTCTCTATGTAAAGCGCCCTTGAGGTGAGTATTTCGCGAAAACGGCGCTATACAAATTATCCAATTATTATTATTATTATTATTTAACTGATACATCATTTAGGTACTTGGTTCAAAATTAAATACATATTAGCGAAGGGAAAAACTACATTTCAAAATGAAGACTACAACACACATACGTTCACCAGTTTGAAGACTGCAAAGTGTACACTACAATTGTAGTAAAAACTACTTGAAGTGAAGTAATTGTAGTACTACGAAATGAAGTGAAGTAATGAAGTAATTGTAGTATTAATGTAGTGAAGTAATGTTATGAAGTAATTGTAGTATTAATGAAGTGAAGTAATGAAATGAAGTAATTGTAATATTAATGAAGTGAAGTGTAATGAAATGAAGTAATGTAGTACTAATGAGTGAATATTTTTTTAAATTTGGCGAGCTAAAAAAAAAAAAAGGTCAACGAGAAAAATATTTAAGATAAATGACGATATTTTCTCCAAAGTAACATTTGGCAACCTAAAAAAAAAGGTCGCCAGCCAGAATTCTTCATTTCATTCGATTCCAAAAAATTTTCAAACCATGGGAGGGGGGGTTGTTACAGTTTCCAGAGATTTCTTCGTTTAGCTACATCAACTTCCCAAAAATTTCACGTTAAAAATGCACTATTTAAAGTATGTTTCTCATACTTTCGATAACTTTGAAGTGTTATGTACTTTGTAGTGTTCGCTTTGAAATGAAGTGTACTATTTGAAGTTTATACTTTCAATAACTTTGGTGTTTGTAGTGTGCACTACACTTTGAAACGTGCGAAGTGTGCACTTCAATGTAGTGTAGTACTACATTGTAGTAGTGAGTACAGAGCGGATCCATCACTAATACATATCTGCAACGTAGCATAATTGTTGCAAATAATCTTTTAAAAATAATATTATTTTTCTTTAAATTAATGTAAATTTTACCAAAAAAAAAATTTTTTCCAAATGTTCTTTTTCTGTCTCTAATAACATTCACCGGAAAAACATGCTTATGAATCACCTCCTGTAAAATATCACCCAATTTCTACAAAAATTCAAAATATTTTGAATTTGTCCAAGTTTTTCTGTACTGGTGCTGTAAATACTGGATTTTGTCCCAGTGACATCATTAATCACGATATATTATAGATGTACTTGGGACAAAATCCAGTACTATGTTCTCAAACAAAATTGGATAAACTCAAAATATTCTGAATGTAAAAAAACTGGTCTAGAAAGGAGTTTAAAAATTGAAATGTTATTTTAGTCTTATTCTAGTATAATGCTAATAATTCGGAAGAATCTCATTACAGATATAAAGGATATTGCTTTAAAAATTTCCAAACAAAAATAGATATCTCATTAGTGACATCTGTGTTTAATAAAGGGGAATAAAAAATCTTTGAATGCCGGTCGCGCTAATGATAATTACAACAGATATTTGAAACGGGTTGTAAAACTTAAATATATGAGAATATACAACTTCTAAAAATTTGATAGTGAGTGGAAATTGTGAACGTTACATTGTGTAAAGTGATCACTTAAGCCAGCAGCACGATAGGTCGTAAGCTCTTTGAAAACCCAGACTTCCATACCTGCTTCCCGTAAAAAATATAATTTCATCTCGATGAGACATCTATAAAAATGTATCTTGTTGGAAAAAACTGCATTACAATTTCAAGGAGAAAAAGAAGGTTGAAGAAGAAAAATTTAAGTAATTATCTTATAATAATATTATTTTATACTTTGATAGAAATAAGGTTTTACAAATTTTACGTACAAATTTTGTACCATTACAGTTGAACAAATTAGAAATCTTTAAAAAAGAAAGAAAAAGTGTTAATAGTAAATTTAATATTATAAATAACCAGGACCTTTTTTACAAAGAGCCATCTTTCAAATTTATTTTAATATTAGTACTCAATTATTTATTCATGTCTCATGCATTTATTTTTGTCTTTAATGACTTCGATTTTTTATTTTTATTTGATAACTGTTGAGGGGACCATTCACCCCGAAACACGTTGGTATTTATTTCCAACAAATTAGTGGTTTAAAGAAAATATATTCTCATGAATTAAATTAAATATTAGGTTGATGCTTTATTATTTGTCTTTTTTTAAATATTTTATAACACAACTAAATACGAAAACAAACTCAAAACATACTCATATCATCTTAAATTATTTCTTACCGTTTGTTCCATTCCCATTCCCATTTGGAAGGCGGAATCCTGATGGGACAACTTTTGTCCCCATCCTAAAATCCGCAGACCGACTACTTCCGGACGGACTACTGGTTTTTCAATAAAAATTTTATAAATTAAACTTTACTTATTTATTTAAGAACTACACTTAAACTTCTAAATTTCTGATAAAAAATATCTTTATTTTTGCATAAACTCTAACATGCAAAATCAACTAGAAAAATAATTTAACGTTCTGTGTTATGGCATAATATGGCACTTAAAATTATATAAAAAAGTAATTATAATATTAAAGTTATTTATATTTAGCGCATGTGGTACAAAAATTAATCTTATGTTCATCACATATCGCTACCTTACATTTGGCACAAATAATTTTGGTCATTCGCTTTTTCTTGTAGTGGCATTTTCCGCGCGTTTTTCTATTATGATCTTCTTGTTTCGAAGAAGTTGACAACTCTTCTTCATTTTCCGACCCTTGAAAAAGAGCTTGACCTGATGATTTCTAGTCTTGACCAATGGATATTTGCGCTGATTTTAAACAGGGACCGTTTTTTTTCTTTACGATGCCCGTCGATTCGACGAAGGTTACCTTTCTAGGGTTAAGATCGCGAAATAACTCAACAGCTTTCTACTCTCTCCCGAAGTAGTACAGCATAATGTGGCGTATGTGTCTATGGTTTTAAGTGTGCATATTAATTTTCTAAACCTATCAAAGAATCAAATTATAATAATGTCAATTTATCGCCATATTTATAGAATAAACATTCAGAAGAAAATGACTAAGCGTGAACCTAATATTAGGTCCTTACATATGAAATTGGCGTTTTGCCGTACTGGCAAATTTGATCTCAAATATCTTCTCTTTGGTTAGGAATTCCAAATCCAAATTTATACAGCTATTTACTCGTGTATTTGTATTTTGAAAATTATAATTCATTTGTTTTTCCTCAATTGTTTTTTTCTTTGTGTCACTCAGTTTACAAAATGAAAAACTTGAAATATCGCGTTATTTACGAGTACGAGTTCCACCGTGGCACCAGTGCTGCAGAAACGGCTCGAAGGATTAATGATGTGTATGGCGACGGTGCCGCAAAAGAAAACACAGTGCGTTTTTGGTTCCAACGTTTTCGTTCTGGAAATTTCGACCTGCAGAACAAGCCCCGTGGACGGCCGGAGACCAAAGTTGATAATGAAGAATTGAAGGCTATTGTGGAAGCGGATCCATCGCAAACCACATCCGAGTTAGCTGAAGGCTGCGGTGTTAGTGATAAAACTGTTTTAATCCACTTGAAGCAAATTGGTAAGGTGAAAAAGCTTGAAAGGTGGGTACCTCACGAATTGAGTGAAGCAAATCAACAAACGCGCGTTGACTGCTGCGTTACATTACTCAACCGGCACAATAATGAAGGGATTTTAAATCGAATGTGATGAAAAGTGGATCCTGTACGATAATCGGAAGCGCTCATCGCAATGGCTGAACCCTGCCGAACCAGCCAAACCATGCCCCAAATTGATTCCAAAAAAGTTACTTGTGAGCGTTTGGTGGACTAGTGCTGGTGTCGTTCACTACAGCTTTCTTAAATCTGGCCAGACAATTACGGCAAATGTCTATTGTCAGCAACTGCAAACCATGATGGAAAAGCTAGCTGCTAAATAACCGAGGCTGGTTAATCGCTCTAGGCCACTACTGCTTCATGATAACGCTAGACCACACACTGCACAACAGACGGCTACCAAATTAGAGGAGCTTCAATTGGAATGTCTAAGACATCCACCGTACTCTCCGGACCTTGCCCCAACAGATTACCATTTTTTTCGAAATTTGGATAACTTCTTGCAAAGGAAAAAATTCAACTCCGATGGGGCAGTCCAAACCGCCTTCAAAGATTTTATTGATTCCCGTCCGAATGGTTTTTTTAGTAAAGGGATCGATGAACTACCTATGAGATGGCAAAAGTGCATAGATAGCAATGGTACATACTTTGATTAAATAAATATATTATAAGGACCTAATATAACAAAAATTACATGAAAAAAAAAATATAGTTTTAAAAACCATGCTTATGTTAAAATGTACCAAAAAAAAAAATCTTCTGCAAATATTTTTGATATATATTACATAATTCTATTGTTGGAGGGAAAGCGTCCACGCTTTTATTTGGAGCGTTAATGAAAAAGTTTTTGGCTGAAAATTATTTTTTACTGTTTTTAATATTTTTTTTACGTAATATAATAATCTTCTACTTCTTAGTCTTAACATTACCGGGCGTACAAAATCACTTCGATAGAAAACCAGCGCTATCTTTTGGTGAGATTATTTACTAGTTTCCTATATGAAACATTGATTAATTAATTATGATGGATTTATTGATTTATTAGTAAATATGAATATTTGATTCATGTTCTGTCACAGAGAATACGTATGTGTATCTGTGTGTAAAATTTCAGCTCGTTTGGATATTGAAAAGCGGGTGAAATATCGACTATAAAATTCGACCCTGACAAATAGATAAAAAATACAAATAAAGTAATATTAAAAGTTATAATACAAATAATACCTCCCACATTCTTTCGAAAATGTTTTCAAAACTTATTTAGCCACACTTTCAATAGCGGGCAACCACGATCAACGACGGTAAAAGAAATGGGTTTCAAGACTTTGGATTGTAGCCGGCGTGTGATTTATGGCGGGGTCTGGCAGACGCTCGCCGCTCCATCCCTGGGTGTGGTGTCGCACGTCGTCGCGACGTCTGTTCGCTGGGTTCGCGTCTATAAATCAAGGCCCGATAGTGGTGCATGCTCGGATTAATTCATTATTCATCCTACCGGCTTTCGCCATTACGTCCCCAGGTAGAGATTCCAAGGCTGTCTGCGGTAAATCCAATGTGTCCTTGTAAAGTGTGTCAATTAGTCTCTTAGAGTCGTAGTGCTTTTATTTTTCAACGTATCAACAGGTCTGTTATATTTGAGGGATATAATAGCAAATGCAGCAATATCAAAAAAAAAAGTTATTATGGTTAAAACAAGCTATAAATTTACAGGAAACATGATTTTGATACATAAAATAAAGAATTTGGCATTCGAAATTAGTAATCCTCGGTGACTGCATTGTAAACGTTTTACTCCCTTTATATTAACTCGTGGCGTCTGTCTGTTTGACGCAAGAAACTTTTGATCGATTTTTAACCCTTTTCCCGTTATCCAATCGAGCTGAAACTTTGCAAGCAGACTCGTGGCGATGATCAGGAAGATTTATCAAATTTTCGTTAAAAAATAATAATATAGTATAATTTAGGATTTTTCTCATTTTTAATGGTTTTTTCATACAACTAACTCAGTTGTTTGAAAATATTTCGACGCAACTGGTAGACACGAAAACTGATAAAATAATGATTTTGGATATTTTTATCCCTTTCGTAGCGTCGCCCGACTCGAGCCCAACGCATAGGTTAAGCGCCAAACCTATTTCCACTAGAAAATGAGAAAGGGAGTATGATAAAAACTTTGTTTTTATGGGTTAGTTTTTTAATTTATAATTTATAGAAATAAACTATGTTTACACCACTTTTTTATTGAAAGAATCAACAAGTGAGAGAAGTTCAGAGCCCATGGCCTTCATCTTCAGGATAAAAATGTATACTTCATCAGGATAAAAATGTATACTTAATTTTTTCAATAAAGAAGTGGTGTAAACAAAGTATATTTCATTAAATTATAATTGTAATGTCGGCACAAAATAATTTTTCTGTGTTTGAAGAAGTTTTTTTATTTTTTTGGATATTGCTGCCTTTGCTTTTATACCCGTCATTTATAAATTTCATAACGTTATAAATATTTTAATAGAAATATTTAAATAAGAAAAATTGACGATGCTATTTATATAAGAAACATGTAAGGAAGGAAATCTTTAAAGGGTGGACACAGGGCTTGAGACCTGAATGAGCTGGCTCAAGTGATGAAAAAATATAGAGGTATCATGACTAGCGGCGAAATCTATATATTCTTATTCACGGGAATTATAAATTTTTGACCACAGATGGCTCTAGCATAGTCCTTTCAAATATTAAAAAAAAAGACAGAAAAAATTAAATTTTCACAACTTTCAAGATAATGTGTGGATGTTCTTACGGTGGAATTGGTTGGTGGTTTATATCCACCGTATAAAGCCTTCGACATATGTTTCCCATATTAATAGCTTCATCTCTGTGAGACTTCTATTAATTATCTTAATAAATTATTCTCCCTCTGTCGACAAAATCTTGTGATTTTTTTCTTAAAATATCGTTGAAATGTTATTTTATTTGAAAATAAGTAACCATTTTCGAACTTTCGATCGATAAGCTGGTAGATATTCATAAGAACTAGAAAACATTACCATTTTTATGCCTTGATTGATTTTTTGACAGAATAGTTGTATACTATCCACCAAGTTTGACTAAATTTATGAAACACATTTCATACAGGGTGATACGATACATATATCTGAGATGTGTTTCAATTTTCTGCCTTATTTTCATTTCAGGACAAAGTCTTCTTCTTTTTCTTTTTCAGCCTTCGTCTCTCTAGTGCTGGACGTGGGCCTTTTCCATACCCTTCCATGTTACCTTTTTACTTGCTAGTTGTTAGGTAAGGTTAGGTTAGGCTCTTTGGCGGAGCCTGTAAGCGCTAGGAGATGCGTCCCCAGGTGGCGGATAGGGTAAAGCTCATCAGATATGGAGGGTAGAAGGGAAATAAAATACCTCTTGCAGACCAACAGGCAGTAGCGTCTGACCCGTAACGGGCGGCTACAAACAGCGTCTATTCCCTATGTTAAGGGCGGCTTATTTCAAAACTCAGAAACCCGTCTGGCAAGCATAGTATTTTAATACCAAACCCCTTCCAAATGAAATGAACTTGAATAGGACATAGCAATTCAGAAAAAATCGGGATATGCGCACTGCGCTCGATTACATCAGCCGATATTCATAATTATTATTCATGATATATTATAGATATCTCATAGAGACGAATTATATTTTTTTATGGAAAGTAGATATGGAAGTCTTTGGGTGTTCATAGGGCTTACGACCTATCGTACGACTGGTTTAAGTGATCACTTTACACGTTCATCATTCTATCATGGGTGGAAATGGCCCATGATAGAATACTACGTCTGTCAAATATTTTAATTTTAAACCTGTTTCATATGTATGTCGTAATAATCATTAGCGCGACCGGCGTCCCAATTTTTCCTTAATTAACCACAGATGTCACTAATGAGATGTCTATTTTTTTATTGGCATTTTTAACAAAAATCCTTTATATAATTAAATTTTAATTTCACCTCTATGAGACATTTATAATATATCTTGATTAATGATGTCTCTATGACAAAATCCTGTACTGTGTTCTGATAAACTTGAACAAACTCAAAATATTCTGAATTTATTATTCATATTTTTATATTCCAGATGTCGGTGAAAAAAAGGGATATCCCTTTTTATCTTTATTGATTGCTAAAAGCTATTCTGTTTTTGGATTACTTAGGGCAATTATCTCTTTGTATCGCTAAGATTTAAAACGTGTGTTTTTATTGGTTTAAATAAAATACGTGTTGTAAATAAATGTTACTTTAATGATATTCTTACCAAACGGTCCCATACTGAAAACATAATATTATTCATATAAAAAGAAAAATAATTAGTATACTCCAAGTAAACAAAAAAATATGTTTAATTATGTACGTTTATGTAATAAATTATTTTTTAACAATTACAAATTGTTCAGTACTTACATTGATTAATATTTTTATTTACACTTTGAATACAGATGGATATTGGACATTTTAAAAATTAATATGTACATCTATATAGATTTTTTTCATAGGCTTAAATAATTACTTTAAAATGTTTGAAAAATGTCATTAAAATGTTTTTCGTAAATTTCATAATATTTTTTTTACTTCTATTTAAAGTATGTAGTTGAAAATAGTTACACTTAGGTAGGTTTGGATGTAAATCTTTGCCTTCTCAATGAAAAAATATTTTTGCAGAACGCTCAGACTTCACGTAAGAACGGGAGTGAAGTACTTTCTTTTAAAAAATTCACTACTTGATGTGATTGGTGATGTTTCTGTAAAAATTGCTGCGTTGTATTGTTTTACATGATAACAGAATGTTAGTAAACTTAGTAAAAACCACTACCAGATTTACGGTCTACCGGTTTCGAGACGTACCCGTCTCTTCGTCAGGACCAACACTACACTACTACATTCACAACACTATACACCCCCCAACCATAGTATTGCAAAACTATCACCACTTTTGTTCACATGCGTGTTAGTCTTCTCAGAGAAATTGAACTATTGAACAACTCAGGGATCTAACGAGAGAGAGTGAGAGGGGGCGGGGTCTAAAGTGGGTGTTACCACATCTCTTGTGAACGCAAAATGGAACAAAGGGCTATATGGAAAATTAATTTGTTTATTAATGAGAGGTACTCTATTATTGTTTTACATGACCTTAAATAGCTCCTAATTTTTCAGTCAGTAATTACAAACACTTTTCTCGATTTTTGCATTCGAAATTGGTGAAATTCTGGTAACTTATATCGCTCATAATATATCGTCGGGGATAGTGCAAATTTACGTATATACCGTAGATAAATAACGCGTATCTACACTAGGTCCAGTTTTACAGGAGAAGGTTAAAACGTCATAATTTTTTTGTTTCAATGCCTACTAGTCTAATTTTTTTCACATAGGATATTAATTCATGTGTTCTATGTACTGGTCGATTACAAAAGGAATTAAAAAGGTGGCTCTTTATCAGGATTTTACGTAATACTATCGCAAAATCTCAAATTAGCTTCATTTGTCAGATACGCGGAATTATCCAATGCTAGTAACGCGTACTTGCACTATCACCGGCGGTATGTTACCATTTTTTTTTAAATGTATTTGCTTCATACGCATAGAGTAATAAAGTAAAATTGAACACTTGTTTCGTCCTGATCGGATATATGGTTGACAATTCACGGAGTACCGAAGTTGACTGAGCGCGCTAATTCGTGCTGTTTTAAATGGTCGTCTCGTGCATGGCGCGCAAGGGGGAGAGCAGCAGATACAATAATTAATAAATCCTACACCCGTCTTCAATACAGTTACCATTTCTACCTGTGTTTTATACATTTTTGGTCGATAGAGTGAGGAATGAACAAATTAGACGTGAATGCAATGCTGGCTGTAGTGTGGTAGATAGAATAAAGAAAGGGGTGCTGAGATGGTTGTATGAACGAGGAAAGGATGGTTAAGAAGATATAGAAGGCGAGTGTTGAAGGCAACAGGAATAGAGGGCGTCCGCGAAAGACCTGGCATGATCAGCTACTACAAGTACTTGAGGATGGCCCTGTTAAAAGCTACAAGAACCGTAGAACTTTTATGAGAAGATGTATGAATGTGCCGAAGGAAAAGTAGTGTGCCAGGATAGAAGGGTGTGGCATTCAATCCTCTCTGCCTACACCTGCCGAGAAACGGCGTGATGGTTAGTTAGTTAGTTAGTTTTATACTTTATGAAATGCAGGCATTTAAAATCTAATTTATCAACCTTTATAACGTACCGCAGCATACTTTGAAATGATTTTAAAAACGTATTTACCTCGAAATCTTTTAAATAGAGTTATATCAGCGTGATTTGAAAATTGACAAAACTGAATATCGTGTTTGTTTGGTTATTGTTATTATTAAACAAAAATTTTAGATTGAAAACAATCATAAAAATCAATTAACACTAACTAACTAACGCACGATATTCAATTTCGCCATTTTTAATTGATACCAGATCATTTTATTTGAAAAACTGTCAACAAAAAAAATGTAGTGACAATAGACCAAAATATCTGGCATCTATTCATAAAACAAATGCAGCAATTACAGCACAGTAAAAGTTTTAGATAATTCACCAATATTTAAACATCAGGTCGCAAATTTTTCAAATGCACCTAAGATTCATAAATATTTTTGAGCACAGCAAAAATAAAATGCCTATTAATTTTTCCATAAATAATTAATATTTTTATCAGAATTCGTAAAATTTTATTTCCATTTCCAACGTATTTTTAAAAACTTTACATTTAATTTATTTTATCTAATTTTAACACTTTGTGTTTGACACACATCACATATTCATGTTTAAAATTATTGATTTATCGAGTTTTTTATTAAATTTATAATAAACGTTGAAATGTCCAAATCTTGCACAATCCTTAAAGGTTTTCAAAATAATTAGATTTACATCTCGCGTACCCACGAACATGTTAGTTTTACTTCAGTCTTGGTATTGAGTATTTACAAAAGTATCGAATACACCTTGATCACTTCACAAACCTGCCCCTAGGATCAGATTCATAACAAGAATAGCTTATTAAACTTTGGGAAGAAGTTCGTAGACAGGTTTAAGATTTCATAGTCAAAATTTCTGCCAGACTTGGGATTTAAACTACATTTTGACGATTCAAACGAGAACATCAGCGGCGGAGTCCACCGCATACTTTTCTCAGACGTTCATCTCCGGGATGGTTTGGTTCACCCTCACCGACTTCTGGCTACTCTTCTGGTTCTGGAACTTGTGGCCGGGCGCCTGGCTCTGCGTACCTGGTGGGGTCTTCGACCTGGGGGGCGGCGGCGTCCTCGGCAGGCTCATGTGCATCGCCAGCGAGCCGTTGGGGGGATGATTTCCCGGCTGCGTCTGCTGGATGTCGGCCAAGTTGTGTTGGGCGTTGTTCATGAAAGTCGTGTTCTTCGGCAGCGTCATGCAGTTCTGGTTGTACATCTGATTCCCTTGCTGTTGGTAGCTGAAGTTCATCTTTCTCGGCAGGGTCATGCAGTGGCCTTGGTTGCCCATCTTCTGCATCTGCGGGCTAGACTTCTGCATCATGTTCGTCATCTGCATGTTGCCGTGACAAATATTCTGACAGGTTTGATTTATGTTTGTGAACTCGTTGCCTTGGTTTCGTTGTACGTTTGTCATCATTATGGTGTTCTTGTCTTGATGATCTACGTCGACAATTGCACTCGAGCTTTGCGAGTGTCCGATGAAGTAATGTGGATGCTTTGTGCTGAGGTTGTCGAAGCTGTTGTTGTGGTTCCTCTTTTGCTGCTGTTGCAAGCTTTTGACTTGCAGCCTGGTTTTGTCTCTTTGATAGTAGACTCCGGCAAAGATCAAGACATTCAGGATAAGAAGCGAACAACCGATAGCTATTGTGACGCTCAAAGCTGTAGAATAAGCTGTGTAGCCTGCTGCTTCTAGATTAGTTGTTGCTTCTTGTGTAACATTGTGAACCGGGTGGTTAGCAATGAACGTGGAACCAGATCTAACAGAGATGACACTGACACACGTTGTGACCAGGGTATCCATCGTTGTTTGTGGGAGATCCAGGGTAATATTGGTGAGAGGTCTTCTGTAGAGTTCTAATGTAGGATCATAGTATGTAGTCCTAGTTAAAGGATCTGGCCTGACCGAACCGTCGTATAGGTCCCCGTCGTTGTGGTTGCGAAAGAGGTTGTGCTTGGCGATGACGTCCTTCATCCCAGAACGGTGCAGTTCAGGAATGAGCCTGAGCCAGACCGAGAGCTGGTGAGCCCTGAAGTGGTTTTTCATGCGGGGCTTCATACCTATAACGAAATGAGTTTTTATTTTAGTTTTCTTTCATTTTTAACATTATGTAATCGTTAACTGCGAAAACTGAATTTTTTTTTGTCTGACTTATGGATTGAGTATATTTATTTATTTATTTATTTAATAAGTCGCCTTAGCTAGCTCACTTACATATTTCATATATGAAGAAACTAATGGTCTTCCATGAGGAAAGATAGATTACTAGAATGATCATAAAGACCGTCAGGAATATCATCACAACCAAGGAGACTAAATAGTAGCCTTAATTTATTTTTACTTTTTTAAAAATTAATTAGTAATGTTTAGAATTGAGTGTAGCGTTGACGTTATAATGCCTACTTATATGATGGTTATCATAGGTACATACCCATCAATGAGATAAAAAAAAAATATAAAATTTATACAATAATGAAGGCTTCGATTACCAAGATATAAAGAACTTACAAATTATGGCCTCCGAAATTGTTTTATTTATTTGTTTTCATACGAAATAGTAAAACAAAGAGACTTCCTTACAGTTTATACACTATTAAAAAAAGTACATAAAAAACAATAAAACTGACATTAAACAAAAAAACAATTAATAATAAATATACATTGATAATTAATGTAATCGAATAAAAAATATACAAAAAAACAGATTTTAATAATAAAACAATTAGATACTATCTCAGAATCGATACCATATTTATTTTGAAAGTAGTCGGGCGTCATGAAATACATCTACAAATACACTGTCCCATTGCTCAGTCTGTGTAGTCTCGTCAGACTGATTGTATGCGGTTATTTGTTCTGGTATTATGGTAATAGAATAAATATAAAACTATAAAACACTTAAAAAGCTGCTTTATGGTAAAACTGAATAGGTTGCTAAATAATAAACCTAAAGGAAGTCGATGAAAAGGTAAACTCAAAAGCCTGCTCAGGTATAAATCTGAACTAAGCCAATAAAATGATGAACCAAAAATGGAAATTTCAAAGGGTTAAATAATTATACTTATATCGTCACACCACATGATAATGATATAAGTATTTTACCTGCATATAACAACAGTGTTGATTACCTATTTCCAAATATTTCTGGTGAAGGGTATCGTACTCGTCCCAGACGATGCTCTTGTACCGGTTCCTCTCCCTGGATATGGGAAGAACAGACTCCTGGCGGTGGTACTCGTTAGGATTCCTGTAACAATTGAGAAAATACTGGACATTAACCACCATTTTGTCGGTCTTCAATGTAAATTTATTGAAGAGATGGAATTAAAACGAGCCAATCAACCCAATTCCATTCTTGGCTTCGAAACATCCGAGAGTGGACCGGGATAAGAAGCGTGGAAGAGCTGTTCCGCACTACCCTGGACAGGGAAACTTTCTCCCAGATGATCGCCGACGTCGGGGGGACCCGAGAGGGCACATGAAGAAGAAGAAAAAGAATCAACCCAATAATAACTTTTAGTGGCAATAATTGAGTAGCTTTTTGGTCTGGTGGTTAAAACTCTATCCTGGTGATGCAATGTTTGGTGGTTTGATCCCCATTTTAGAAGAACAAAAGGTAAGTCCTATTTTCATAGCATAATTGCTTAGTTATATTTGAAAATAGTAATAATATTGTTATGACAAGTATTGGGTGCCCACATATCTATGTTAAAAAGGCACTAAAAACCATAATTAAACACTTAAATTTAAAAATTTATGGTGGTGATAATGATGATGACGATTACGATCATAATGGTTGATGGCTATGACGATGATAATTATGACAATGATGATGATGACTACGATGTAGATGGTGATAATGATAACGGGTATTGAAATAAGATAATATATAATATATGGTTGTTGTGTATTTGACTAAATGATTGATGATTTTCCTTCACAAAATTATTAATTAAATATAATAACATTTCGTTGTCTGTCTGAAAAACCGTCTGTCTGTTGGTTAATAAAACCTAATTATTGCGCATCTCACGGTCTTGTTATTTTTATATTATTATTTTAATATTTTTAGTTTTAGGTTTAAGCCAATAAGGTCAATTGAAAAAACAAATGATTTTCTATTCATTAATTCAGCTTCAAAATTATGCAATTATTATGTCCCGCGATTAATCACGGGCTTAGGGCTAGTACCTACATTATATTATATATCAATTGTAGCCTATTTTTATTAATGATAAAACCTACTAAATTTAATTATGTTTTATTGTAGAAATAATATAATAATGTAATAAAAGGTACAATAGAAGTTCCCAAATTAGAACCATACAATTTTTTCATTAAAAATATATGAAGGTACTCTGATTAATAGAGAGTTTTTAAAGGAATACCAAACAAATGTATAATTTTTTTAGGCTAAATTTTACGGTCTCTTACAATAATTAATATTTCTGTCAATCAAAATCATTAAAGATGAGTTACACGCAATAATTAATACAAATATCAGATTTCAAATGTTTTTTTTCCGAACATAATACGTGACAACTTAATAAAATAAAATTAGAATTTCTTATGTAATGTCCGTTGACTGTAGGGACAAAAAAGCTCTAGAGTGGAGGTTTTGCACTAAGAGGCATACAAAACGTTGGCCATCCTCAAACTCGATGGGGGTGATGATATCAGAAGAGTGGCAGGAAATTGATTGATGTGATCAACTGTAGATAGGGAATTGGCGATATTTGGGTGGCGGTCTACATCCAGAGGTAGAGAAACACAAGATACAGTAATGGTGATGGTAATGATGGACAGTGATATTGATGATTATAATAATTATGAAGTTAATAAGAATGATGATCTCATTTAATCTTAAAAGCCTCAACTTTACGAATTAAATATTGGTTTCGTGTTCATGCCTCTATCCTATATAAGAAAATGGCAAAAATATATCAATGTTACGAATCATACGCATTTTAGTTGCAGGTTTAGGTCACGGTTAGAAGATAAGGTCTCATTCTGAGAAACGAACTTGTTGCGATCTCTATTCGAGTTCTTATTTCTTGCGATGGGTCCCATTTCACGTATTTGTATTGCGAGATTCTTTTATTGGTTTATCGATGATGATTATATTTGGTGTCGGAAGCTATTTTTTTACACTATGCTGGTCGAGAACCCTCGCGTTTCTAGCCGGCAGCCACCATTCAGAGCTTCGATGCGACTAAATACGCTCCGGTGTAAATATTTAAGAATTAAATAAAAAAAATACAACAAAATTTCATTAAAATTTTATTCAGTATTGTCTAATGAAATATGTGACTTGTAGTGTAGGAATCTAAGAAAGTCCTGTCAATTCTAAATTTTTATTTATTACGCCCTTTTAGGGTATTATACGAAATTAATACAGTACGTTATTAGAATAGAGTAAATTCGCATTGCACCTGATCTTTTGATCTAAGTTCTTGCATCAAAATACCAACTCTTAGAAATAAAATATATTTTTTTAACCAAACTTAGATACAACCCAAGATGAAAAAGTTACCTCAATTATGATCAGTTAACTCGAATATTATACTCCTTTACTTGACCTTTCTGTTCCTCTATTTAGATATCATCAACATGGCTAACAGCGCTCACGAGCACACAACTAACACTTAACTATAGTATTCATATTATTTAAAATTAGAAGAATACCTCTCCGCTCTGAAACAGAAGCAATCTCCTGATTATAAAAAACAAAGATTCACAGAAAATGTCACTCTGGAGAGACATTAACATTAAACATGTTATCTAATGTTGCTTTGAAAGAGATTACTGCATTTTAAACTAACCTGGACGATAAAGTTACATAAACAGAACAGTATCAACTGTACTTAAATTCCCTGTTGCTTAACACAGGAAGCTTTTAAAATGAAACGGATTTACACAAGTAAGAACTACAAACATGATTTGACATCAATGATGTCGCTGCGTACAAATCTGCGCATTACCTCGTATACATAGTAAATATAATTAGTTTTATCTTTGTAGTTCTAAAGTGTGAAATGTTACATTAATTCATATATATTATTTAGAATGATTCCTTGTGAAAACTCTATTTTAAAATCAATGATCGCTTGACCATTTCAGATATAATTTTTTATTTTTTAACCATGAGCTAAAATCAATTTTTATATGTCACCATCTTGGATCTAGTCTCAATTTTCCTTGCAGCCTCGGGTAAAAATAGGCTATGCAAAGGTTCTGAAAAAAATATTGCTCTCCTCCCACAAAAGATATAAGGTTTAAGTTTTCACTTATACATATGTATGTAAAATATACAATTATGTTACCGATAATTAATTTTTACGGAATGACTTTCTAGTTTACTTATTGCATGAATAATGCCAAAAGCGCGTTGTAAAATAAACATTGATAAGTGATTGCCGAAGTTTCTTTCGCCCTCCTGTAAATTTCGAAATAATCGCTAATGTCGTTTTGGCTTTCTACCCTCGATATTATTCGAGTCTTTTAAATCAACATAGTTTATTTAAAACAAAGCTGATATGATTCGAAAGTTTGTACCTACATAATGTATATTTATTTTAATAATAAAAATTCATTACAAAATTAATACAAAAACCTACTTAATGTCGATAAGTTTACCCACTTTGAATTAAAAATTAAAAACTTAATTAAAAAAAATTACCTAACTTAAAAAAATTAATTAGAAAATTTTTTTTAAATATAATACTATTATTATGCACAACCCATTTCCTGAATTTGAGTTAAAATCTGCTTGATATGCTCAGATAAATATATTTTTTTTTTTTTTATTTAAAAAAAAATAGAGATGTGATCACGGAATGCGTGTCACATCAATATTCTTACTATTTTCAAACTAAGCTAAACGCTTGTGCTATGAAAATAGGACTAACTTGCTAGACTGAAGTGAGGTTCGAACCCGCAACCTTTGGATCACGAGGCGAGTGTCCTAACCACAAGACCAACAAGCTACTCTGTATATCTTGAGGGATTATTGATTATAATCAATAATCTCTCAAGCGACTTACAGGTATGTCAAGATTGTGTTAATCGAACTTGACAAGGGATGTTCAACGACCTTAAATCAAATAATTGGTAAGGTAAGGCCAAAGATAAATTTGTGTACAAATAGGCACGTCCTACAGACACTTCGTTGGAAATTATATAAATATCGATAGCCCACACTATATTTAAATAATATATATTATTTGCACCATACTTTATCGTTTTCAATATTAAATTAAACATATATTATTTCTGTTTACGTTTTGCCCTCTGCCTAAAATAACGAAACTGATTTCAAATAAAAAAATATTTTTAGAATTATTAAAATTTATTAAAATTTAATTTATTTAAATTTCAGTAATAATAATATTCATTAAATTTAATTCATTTTAAATTTTATTAATAATAATTATTAAAATTTAATTTATTTTAAATTTCGCTAAAAATAAAAAAATAAAAAATACATATATAAAAAAAATAGAATTGATTTTTATTTAATTATTTTTATTTTACATTCCGAAGAGTAGTTTATAAATATTTATCCCTGTTCTTTGTATAAATTTGCATACATAAGCACATTTACCTATCCCATTTTTTTATAAATATATACTATCAAAAGACGGCATTCGACAAACATGAATGGGTACGAATCACATACAACTCGAACGCATTGCTATTCTCTTCTCGACTGCGGTGCGAATGACTGAGCGCACGTAATAACTTTTTAATCAAAATGGGTAATCTAAATACACCCAATTTTAACCTTGCGATTATTTCATTCCTGATTACCTTTGCGCCTCACTTAATTGCTTGCCAAATTACCTGATTACCTGAGCGCCTCACTTAATTGCTTGCCAACCTAACACAACACACACTAACACCGCGACATTTCTCAGAACACCGAAGAAGCCGGACGGTAGAGGCGAACTTCTTTATCGAACTTTATAAATTACCACACCGTACGCCACAAATCCTCTCTCAAGTTCATTTATAAGCTGAAAAACCACGGTGACATTCGCATCGCTTCTTGACATAGATTCATGCCGTACAAACTGAGTCAATGTTCCAGCTGCATTTTCGTAAATAGTCAAGTCGACCGTTGCCTGTCATAAGAGGCTCCCAAGGAATTAATATCTGAAGTGGTTAGACAATGCTGTAAGTCTATTGGCAAACAGCAAATAGTATCATCGTATACAGCTGGCTGTCAGATTATAACTAAAACTGTAAGTAGGGAATCGTATCCCTGAATGGACTGTAATCATAGGGTTTTATATTTATTTATTTATCGCAACTCGGCAGAAAAGAATGCAGAGATCTGACTTACCTGAATATCTATAGCACTTTCATTGACGCATTAAGGAAAGAGAGTTTCAATCACTTCTTCGCCGGCTTCTTTGTTCGTTTCGTCGGTACGCACGGCGTTAGAGAGAATCTTATAATATATATTGATTTATTTGCAGTTTTTCTTTTGATCTTTATGGTTTTTAATTGGTCTTAAATTTCTCTTTTTTATATAGTTAGTAGAGAAAATTTCAACCTAGAGATGATTGAGTAGGACCGATATGGAAGCATTTACTCTTAGAACGGTGGGTACAATTTACTGACGGCTGGTAGTCAAATTTGTTATCTTCGGCGTCACTTTTCGTATTGCCGCGCCATCTTTTCTTCTCTTCAATGCGGCCGCCGCTCCAGCCGCTCACTGCTTTACAGACTCGTCCCATGATGTGATGAGTACGTGTTGATCTAACATCAGTATGTTGGTCCATCATTAACGCTTACTCATTGCATTGATAATGGACTCTGCAATGGGATCCAAAACGTCGGCCAGAGAGGTCAGATATACAAGGCAGAGTATGTATATAGTGCCAGAAAACTACACACAGAAAAAACCTACTGGTTTTTAGTATATACTGAGAAAAATACGTGTCCATTGATGTTTAAATATCCTTAAACTAGTTTTATATACATGTAGGTATTCTGTATTTTGCGCAGCGGCTCTTCTTTGCCATGATCATTATGTTGTCATCGCTAGAATGATCGCGATCCTCCGATAGGAGATGGCACCATAAGAATAACAAGAAGAAAGCTATTCCATATTATGCATATCATGCTTAAACACTTTCGTAACTATGTTTCTCGTAGATGTCTTCAATAAGGTTAACGCCTGCTTTACCACTTTAAGAGTTGACACTTAAGTTTGTCGCACGTGCGGCACTAATGTAAGTAACGTGAGTGACAGCCAATGAGCGGGACTCAGTGCCGGGAGAACGGAATGCCTCCAGGGACCCATTTCACGGCCAGCTGTCCAGGGGCACATTCTAGGACTTTAATATTAACGGGTATTCGGCACATTTTATCAATTTTCCTTTTGTTTAACGTATAAAAGCCGACCTTTTCTTGTGCGAATGCCCCGCGGCGGAGGGGCAAAAAGGTTATACATTACTGCGGTGTAACAATATGTGGTTTACATTAGCTTCCCCTCTCTCGGGGGCGGGGGAGGTTAGCCGCGAAGCCTTCGAATAATGTGTCGGAATCGCTCTGCGACCAAGATGGACGAACGCGGAGAGCGATAATAAATTAGTCATGTGGCACTTAAAACTCATTTAAAAGAGCATAATTTATCACCCATCTAGTAACGTTTTAACTCAGTCGTGAGCCAAATAAATCTTGTTTTCAAAATCCACCCCTAGAATTGACAGACAAAAGCACTTACGTCAAATACATGTCAGAATCACTCTAAACCTTTTGCACTTAAATTGGAAGATACTAGATGGTTCTAGGATAGTCCAACGGATTATGGAAACATCGAGAAAAGCGGCATGAACACGGTTCTATAAAAGCGAGGGCGCCGCGCCGCGCGGAATACTTTTTGCGTTGTAGTGACAGCGTGACAGTCCGCAAACAAAGCTACACCTAACAGTGTGGCAACGCGCCTGTGTGTTCTAGCAATAGTAAATCAAGAAAGTACCTACCGGCAAGCGAGAAGTTTTTAGTGCAAACCTGAACGATTTTAATAACGTGCATCAGTATATGAGAGACAAGTTATGCAGGAGTGATATGAAGTACAGCGAAGATTCTTAGGGAATTGGTGTGTGAAATATTCAAGAAACATCTAGTGTGAATGTTTTTGTGAAAGTTTTAAAATGTGAAAGGAAGCGAAGTATTAGAGAACAGTGATCCGATTTTATTCGTGTCCAGTGACTTTGTGTAATTAATAAACCTTTAATTACTTTTAAGTATTTCATTTTCCTCCACAATAGATACATAATTTAGATTTGTAAAATAATTTTAATATTAGAATAAAAGAACACCCAAGTTGTTAACACTAATAATCTCTCAGAATTCGCAAACCATATTTTGGAGACAGGCTTCTAATAAATAAAATTCTATTGAAATTTTTCATCTTAGTAATAGAGACAGGTTTAATGATAGACAGAGAATTTTTTTTTGTTTTAAATGCAATTTTTATATCCGGGCGACGCCGGATACACACAGCTTATTTGAATTTTAAGTATGGAATTTCCATTTGTTATATATTCACGTTTCCAGCTATTATAATATTAAATTTTTTACTATAGCTAATACGATAAAAATTAGATAGATAATTTATTAATATTATGTTAATTAAAAAAAAACTTATAAAATATTATCGTGAATTACGCAATAGCCTTGTTAGCTTTTCGTCGGAAATTTTAGGGTAAGTTTAATACACGCGGTGATTTAATTTACCAAACAAACATAATTACACTATATTTAATGTTGGTTTTTAAAACACAAATTCTAAACTAAATATCAAAATGTGAAAATACAGTTAACAAGCTAATTAGAACTCGCCTTCATTTAATAGACAGTGAAGTTTATAAAAAAAATTAATGAATATAAATTTATGCTAACTCATTAAAATTCAGCTTTTTATACTGACAAATATTACCATCAACACTTAGGCTCTACATCTCATAGGTCTTGGTCTCCTATAGATTTTTTTTTTGTATGTGATATATGAAATCTGAGAGTAAGAGTGATTCTTGTAACGAGCCATTCTCTTCAGGAGTGGATTTTGTAATCAGATAGATCAAATGAATCTCCAAGTAATCCACCAATAGTACGGTCCCCAGAACTCTATCATTTTTCATTCACATTTTTATACATTATTGTTTTTGCTCTTTTTACAATTGTTCTTTTTTTATGTCGTATATTCAAAGGCGTGTTTTATTATATTGAAAAAATAAACAAGTAAACCTCGGAACAATAGGGGCAAATTTTGGATGACAGTCATTTTGTCCGTTTATTTAGAACATCGGATTTAAAATTTAAAAAAAGCATAAAAAAATGCCGACCAGGTACGGAATGAGGGGGACCGATATAGGAGCTTTTGCTCATAAAACGGTTCTAGGTAAGAGGTGGGTCTGCCATTACTTCTAAGAAATATGTCATTGGGGACATTTCTCTAACCTAATATTAACAATATAATATATATAACAAACTAAAATTTAATTTTTACATATAATAATATTTAATTTATTCTCAAATACACTATGCATATTTAATTGTTAATGTACAGCGAAAACTCTTGTCAATATTGTAGGAGAATCCTTCATCGGAAAACTTCTTCGGATACATGGTACATATCAATATCCAGTCATATGGTTCAACATAGTGGTAGCTCTTCCAGGCATAACTATTGGCAGGTTGTTCTTGTGTATTAGAATTTAAAATAATCTATGATGACGTTGTCATGCTAATGCTTTGCATAATCACACCGCGTAATAATTTATTGCATTATCAAATACATATTCCATCTAGGCTCTAAACTATTCTAGTCAAGTTTGCCCTGGAGACACTCGGTCAGGTAGAACCAAGGATAGTTCTCATGTGGCCACCAAATCATTGAGCCATTCTCTTACGCTCTGTAGGTTTGAGTTCAGCAACAACTTCAATTATTGCTGTTTGGACATCTTCTCCACATGGCCGAATCATTTAAATATTTTTAACTAAGCTTTGGAAAACGCATTCATAACATAAAATTTATAGCTCATTCCTGAGGCGTTTTCGCAAAAGGTTAAGACTTTTTTCCTAAGAAACACATAATTTGGGTAATTTTTAATTCATACTTATCATAAGATTCTTAAATCGTGAGAAATTAAACGTTTTCGAAAATGTTCATTCAAAACTGTTTTAGGATAAGTGTTCATAATAATTGGTATTGTGTAAAGTGATCACTTAAGCCAGCTCGTACAAGTTATAAGCAGTGGACTTCTATGCATATTTCCCATAAATTTATGTTCATCTCTGTGAGACTTCTATAATTTATCTTCATTGATAATTATCATCCCTATTTGGGCAAAATCCAGTTTTCTTAGAATATGCATATAAAAATATTGTAAAAATGATATTTTTTATCTATATGCCTTACGTAAAGTACTCTTATCTATCTGCAAAACTATTACTTTAAATGACAGAGCTTTGAAAAAAATTTCATTGAATTGCTTTTATTAAAAAAAAAATTGACCTTCGTCTGAAATTCTTAACTATTATTATATATTGCACAGTGATAAAATAATGTGTTAAACCGCGTTAAAACTTTATAAGTAGTCGAAATTAGATATTTAGGTTAGGTTTACGTCATTACGTCGTCCAACAATATGCCTGTAAATTTAACGTAAAAGATTTTTACATATTTTGTTTATTTATGTAGATAAAGATCATTTATTTACATACGCAAATATATCAAAATTGTCAAAAATTTAGTGAGAGCGCTTTACGTAGGGTACGTCAATAAAATGATTGGATTGATAAAAGTCATATTGGTTGATATCAAAAAAAAATGTTAAACTACAAAATTCACGAAATATTTTTGTTTTAAATCTGTAAATTTCATCACTTGTTTGCATACTAAGCCGACTGTGAACCCTGTGACACTTTATATTCAAATTTTCGTAGAGCTTATTCAATCGAAAAAATTGTTTATACTCCACCAAAATTTTAAAATTCATCATCTGTCGAAATAAATTTAGTTCCACCTCTGCGGATAATTGAATATTATAATGTTCCTCTTGCTAGGAGCTTGTAAACAACTTCGAAGAGATGTTTTTGAAAACGATTTTTATTTATGAATTTTTTTGAGAACATAAATATTAGTTTCATCAACTTATGAAGTACTTAGTATAAAAAATCATGGTGATACAACGCCAACGTTGCCATTTTTAATGAAGTTACATGTTAAATAAATATGGACCAGGTGAAAGTCCGTATAACAGGGAAGCCACAAAAATGAAAGCTTCTGAAAAACGTAATCAGTTTATAACGAAACATATATCAATGTATTTTCCAATGAGATTATTAAAATGTAATTGAAAATTAATCTAGAAATATCGAGGCAAATGGATATAAAACCGGGTAAATATATTTTAATTAAATTTCTCTGTTTTCACACAGTTTATTAATGATGACGCAAAGTAGCATTAATTGACCCAGATACAGAATATTGTATTTTAATATTAATTTTAAAGTAAAATCGGGTTACTTTGTTTTAAAATTAATCATTAGTTTTTGTGCTTCTTATTGATTTTTTAATTGACCAAAAACATAAATATTCCTTAACTGATATTAAAACACAATATTAAACGTTATGGAAAACGTGTTATAAAATACTTTTCTATTTAAAAAAAATTCTTAACGCACTTTGTGGTTGGACACAATCTTTATCATAAAAACCTTGAACCATTTATGTGGTTGGACACCATCATTATCATAAAAACCTTGAACCATTTATCTTCATCTGATTTCAAAATAAGTGTATCTTTTGTGTCTGTTTTATTTATTTATTTATTATTAATTTGAAAAATTCAAAAGGTAACCCAGGTATCCGGTTATTGACAGAAGGGTTAAAAGTTACGAAATAAATTGACAGTCGACGTGAGTAAACTAAATAGTAAAGTATATGGGTTAACAAAGCGACTTTAAATTATATTATTTAATGACTTAATTTGAATACTTTTTAACTTTTATTACTTATATAATGAAAAGTATTCATTTGAGAAATCTGTTTCAAACTGAATTAATAAAAATTTTATTATGTTATTAAAATTTCGAATATTCCTGTCTTCGTGCAAGATTTGGATTTTACCCAAATATTCATATTTTATTACATTTTATTGAAAAATACAAAAATATAGTTGTGACTAGCAAATAAGAAAAAAATTAAATCAGGTAGATCAATCCCAAAATATTTATTCTAAGCGTAAATAAGTACATTCAACAATGAACTCCTTTTTTAAAAAAAAATTCAGAACAAAAAAATGGCAACTCGTCTTTTTTGACAATAAAATTTAAATTTGAAAGTACGATGCATGATGATGGAAATGACTTTAAGGCTAAAATAATTGCGTTGATCTAGAAATAACGGACAAAATAATCTGTGCAAATTTCATGACACCAATGTTCACTATCTATTTATTTTATTTTATTTTGTTTATTTATCTTGATCTTGATATATGTCGGTAGGAAACGGAGCCACACATCTCACTAGGAAGTACCTGTACCGAGAGCTTGAAGAGGTTTATTGTTATTAAAATTCCGAATATTCCTGTTTTCGTGCAAGATTTGGATTTTACCCAAATATTCATATTTTATTACATTTTATTGAAAAATACAAAAATATAGTTGTGACTAGCAAGTAAGAAAAAAATTAAATCACGTAGATCAACCCCAAAATATTTATTCTAAGCGTAACTAAGCACATTCAACAATGAACTCCTTTTTTAAAAAAAAATTCAGAACAAAAAAAATGGCAACTCGTCTTTTTTGACAATAAAATTTTAATTTGAAAGTACGATGCATGATGATGGAAATGACTTTAAGGCTAAAATAATTGCGTTGATCTAGAAATAACGGACAAAATAATCTGTGCAAATTTCATGACACCAATGTTCACTATCTATTTATTTTATTTTATTTTGTTTATTTATCTTGATCTTGATATATGTCGGTAGGAAACGGAGCCACACATCTCACTAGGAAGTACCTGTACCGAGAGCTTGAAGAGGTTTATTGTTATTAAAATTCCGAATATTCCTGTTTTCGTGCAAGATTTGGATTTTACCCAAATATACATATTTTATTACATTTTATTGAAAAATACAAAAATATAGTTGTGACTAGCAAGTAAGAAAAAAATTAAATCACGAATATCAATCCCAAAATATTTATTCTAAGCGTAATTAAGCACATTCAACAATGAACTCCTTTTTTAAAAAAAAATTCAGAACAAAAAATATGGCAACTCGTCTTTTTTGACAATAAAATTAAAATTTGAAAGAACGATACATGATGATGAAAATGACTTTAAGGCTAAAATAATTGCGTTGATCTAGAAATAACGGACAAAATAATCTGTGCAAATTTCATGACACCAATGTTCACTATCTATTTATTTTATTTTATTTTGTTTATTTATCTTGATCTTGATATATGTCGGTAGGAAACGGAGCCACACATCTCACTAGGAAGTACCTGTACCGAGAGCTTGAAGAAGTTTATTGCTTCGTACGAACCAATATTCCGCATTATAATCAACACATTTTATAATAGATCGTATGAATCCTACGCAAACTCCACGCTTGCCGTAGCCCCATTACTTTCACAAACATATTATAAATAGCTGACTCGTCATCGCTTGGGAATAAAAGAAGTTCAAGAACGTGTGAGAGGTGATGACCGAGAATAAAAGAGGATTTCTATGAGAGATAACCAGCGATGCTGCAGTGGCATGTTTCTATCGTCAATTCGGGCGGATATCGTGGAGTTTCGCCCACGTGCGTGTGTTGTCAGGAGCTTTCGTTCTGTGTACTGTACTTTTCTGTGTCATATTTACCCTGATACCAAGGAAAAGCTTCTTTTAACTCTATCTTTCATTCCACAACTTCAAAAATTCCCACACATATTTTAAAACTTATTACCCTTACTCACTAGAATAATCTTGTTTGCAGATGATATATATTTATTAAGAGTTTTTTAAAATTATTCAACCCCGTGTTAATTTGTGTTAGTAAAACAGATATTTAAATTAATCATAAAAATAACCAAACAGAGAATACAGACGTTCTTATTTTGAGAATTTGTAAGTAATAAATAAGCCAGTTTCCCAGCACACAGAACATAATTTTCCTAGATTAACCGAACCCATGGAAATGTAAACAGTAGGATTTGTGCCCTGTCCACTTCTGTGTATAAAATAATTGGAAATCTGACCTGACCCGCCCGTAATCTGCGTGTAAACATTGCTTTAGGATGCTGGACCGAATTTACTGGAATATGTATTTGGACAATTATTCCACTTTGGTAAAAATTTTACCGGGAAATTTGACAAGTTTTGTCCTTTTTCTACCTAAGACATTTGAAACAGTATGATAAAATTAAAAATTCATATTATGGTAATACTTTTAAGATAAAAATGATACGTGCGCTTTATACTGATCAAAGGCATTATTTAAAATTTCATTTAAATTAAAACAAATGTTTTATTTAAAATTTAATTCAAATTAAACGCAATTCATTAAAGTAAAAAACTATAATTTTTTCTTTACTTTAACTATTACGTTTAATTAATCAATCTAACCTTAGATTGTACCAAATTTTATCAGCATTGTGAATAGAAAATAACTTCCAATCCGATCCAATTTTATAATTATTGTCTATTAACGAGAGTCTCGTAGCTAGTAGAAAAACTTTGGAGGCGTTTTCTTCATTCAACTTTGAATAGAAAATGTTCCTTACACTTTGGGTAAAATGCCGATAGTTAAAAAGACAATGCAAAGTTTTTTGTTTATTCTAATTTTATAAAAAAACATGCCCCAAGATAAACCGCGTTGACCTACATCATTATCATCATCGTAAACTCAACAGCCTTGGGCGGGCCTTGGCTGAATCTCCTTTTCTTCCCCTTCACTTTTATTGGATCTGCAACCCATATACCGGACGCGCACTTATACACACTTTAGTCTACGCTCACCTGAAGAAAGAAAACTGATGTTTTCAAAACATGTGCTGATTAATAAAAGTGGTGGAAAAAACCAAAGTGTGTTTATATTTACAATTTTGTTAAAAGGCCGTAATATTGAGTACGTACATAATATTATAAATACAATAATATTTTTATACAATAAAAAACGTTTTACTCGCCATAAAAGAGCTGACGCTCGTGCTTATGGGAGGAATAATCACCTCAGTCAGTTTTATGAATATTAAAATTGTAATAATAAGGAGAATATTCAGAAACAAAATTAATATATAGTGAAGCTTATGAGAATTTCAAAGGGTTTTTTATTTTTTTTAGTTCATTTTTAAATGACGTGAAGTTTTGATTTTTTTTAATTTTACGGGTAATGAATTGAAAGTTTTAATTACTATGATTTTGGTCTGCGCTTGTTTTAAATTTGACCATTTTTAAATTTAGAACAGATCTTGTTGATCTGGAAGTTACAGAATCCATTATATTTTATAATTTTAAAATTCTCATAACAGTAGGCCCACACAATTCTTGGAATAATCGATTTGTAGGGTAGGTCCTGTTTTTTTTAAATAATATTTGTTTTAATATATGTATACATATTAAAATATTTATTTCAATGAAACAAGCATCGGAAAAATACTACAAAAAACAAAGAATAAAGAGAGAAGTAAAATAATAAAAGAGGTTCTTGTCCCTTCTAGGATCGCAGGGAAGGTGAAAATACCAGACATACCGAATGTATCTTCAAAGGACAACCAAAATGGTCAAACAGAGCAGGCGCTTCTTAATCCTGAGGGCCTAAAATAGCCATAAACAAGGTTATAATGAAGAAAAAGAGTACAGTAATGCATGTTCTGCTTTGTATTTTCAATAAAAATTTATTATGTAATATACTCATAACATATTGTAACGAGGCTAAAAAAAGAATCACGCACTTCTATCGAAGTGACAGTTGTTTAAAGTTGGCGCAATACTACCGAAGGATCTGGAATCATCTCCGACTTTCGAGGGATATCTCCAAAAGTCTGGAAAACAAGAGAAACTTCTCGAAAGCGCGGGAAACGTCTCGAAATTTCGATAACAGCGTTGGCCAGTATAAATACGACACGCGAGAGTAACCGGGGAGTTTGTTTTTGGGCGCGCGCGTCTTACAGCGGTAACAGAAGTGAAGGTAGCCGTGAGTTGCGAGTTTCCAGGACAGCCAGGCGAGCCGTAATTCGACAGTGCGATTATTCGATAGCGAGATAAACCGAAGCGAAGTTAATAAGTGCGAAAATTGGATGGAATATTCTAGTGAATAGTGAATAAAGTGTCAAATCGAAAATAAAGTGTATATATACGAGTGATAAATGCGAAATAGTTTTATTTAAAGAATAGCGTAACATTTAATAGTGATAAGTGACTTTGTACGTTAGTTTTATTCATAAATCCTGAATAATTATTAAATCCCAGCGTTTTCATTAATTCCTCCTGCAGCCACGACACGTGACAATATCAAATAATAAAAATACTATAACCTACAATCAAGGCGAAAAATTATTCAATCTATGCTTTTAAATTGCTTATCTTGCAGTAATGATACCTATTGATCAAATAACACCTAATGTTGCAGTAATGATACCTATTGATCAAATAACAAATAATATTGATCAAATAACAAATTACCTGCCTAATGCACCCCATTAAAAAATATCTAAAGTCGAGCCCAAACGTTCTGACGATTCTGGTAATAATAATAATAATTGGATAACTTATATAGCGCCGTTTTCGCGAATACTCACCTCAAGGGCGCTAATTATTATTATATAATTAATGTTTGCAGGAATGTGCAACGCTGTGTCGATAACACCTACGTTAGCAAAGTCAATGTATTACTTTTTGAAAACACTTACAAAAATAAAATTAACAAATAAGTCATGAAGATGTTATTTTCTAAATAATATGCGATTAAGGCCTTTAGAAAATGGTTATATTGTTGTAAATATACGCAAATTAAATATTGAAATAATCAAAGTTTGTAAGATTTTATTTAATTATATAGTAATATTAAATATTATATTTAATTGTTATTATTATTATTTTATTTTCTTATTTTTTTTTAATTTACTTATTTATTTCATTTCTTTACTTTTACATTTGTTCGAGTTAGATTATACTATGCCTGTCTCACTAGAGAGCTCTGTGTTGAATCGTATTGAAATTAAATACCTTTTCCTTTTCCACTACTTTTGTTTTTTATATTATTTTATATCTCATAACTTTGAATTTTCATATTTCTTATAGTGTGCGTGTCGCTGCACAGTTGACACCCGTTGATTTAAAATAACCACGATTATTGCAATAATACTTTTTGAAACTAAAACAAAAAATTTGTGAAATAGGTAAAAATATCTGTACTAATATAAAATGCATTATGCTTGTCACTTATATATCCCATAAAGCGATTGAGTTTATTAAAAAAAAAAAGAGACGCAAACACATATGTGGATTCACGGAGAACCTGTTTTGTTTGATGTATATCGAATTGGCGTAAAGTTTTTAGACGTTAAAAGACGTAGAAAGATATAGAAAACCACGACATATCCAAAGCAACCCAAGTCAGGCTTGTAAGTGTATCGTTAACTCAACATTTCTCTATGGTGTTGAGTGTACTTTAAAAGCAAAAGAGAGACGGGAGATCGACTCCTTTGAGATGTTTGTTGGAGATACATGTTGAATATCTCCTTACTGCAAGAACAAATATTTGTGGGGTCAACATACCACTGACCCACACAAAAACAAACCAGCGCCGACAAAAAGTATCCCACGAGACACGAGTGACTTGGCCCCTACAAAAATGCTGACGCGATGGAATACACACAGCAATGCCACATCTGAGAAATCCAAAGAAACGATGACCGATCAAGAGTACACGCCTATGAGCAGAGACAGAATTCGCTGACAGGGCAGTTTCCACGACCGGGCGCAGATACCGACGCTACATTTCCCACATCGGCATGCACGTACGCCAGGTAAAACACAGGATATATAAGCGGTACATTTGGCATACAAAAATCATTTCGTCCTAGTTCGTTCCGGTCTTCACACGGTAGACCTTTTCGGCAGCGCTCACCATGCACCGCGTCTCTCCAACACGACCCCCGTAGTCTGCACCATCATCGTCATCAACGCTACGCTGCCCACTCTGCAGCAGCTATCAAGTTCCATTCTCATCAATGCCACGCTGGCTGTCCACTCTGCACCACTCTGCATCAAGTGTCATCCGCATTAGCACTACGTAGACCACTCTCCAGCGGTACATCGTCAACTATCCACCGTGACGTCATACATACACTCAGCTGTCTACAATTACCATAACGACCCTCGTGTGCCATGTCGCCGCTCCAATGACGTCAGACCTTATCAGCTGAGGCACCGAGAAAACGGCGTCTCCAATTACACTATTGTAATGTCAGTACATTAAAACCATTGCGTTTTTCCATAGAGATATATTTCCCAAAGAAAAATTCGAGAATGATGACCCCTTAATTATTACATCTTTCTACACAACTTCCTTAAACAAACGGAGCCGGATAGTGGCCACACACCCCATTTATTTATGAAGAGACTCTCAACCACTTGTCTGAGACAAATATTCAATTTTATTGGATATCTCGCTAGAAGAGAAGATAGCCTGGAAAAAAATTATCGTGGGCCAAGTCGATGTTTAAGATCCTCCATTCGTTGGCTTGACCAATTTGAAACGGTATTTTATGGTAAAGCGAGAGGTCATCAAGATCACGATCTTCAATCATGAGGGACCAACTTGGATGATATCATGTTGTAAGGTCGTGAATATGTTCAGATGCCGTATAGCGTATCACACCCACTACGTAAATTACTCCCACGAGCACGGTTAGTTTAATGATCACTTGTAAAAATATCAGCAAACACCTGCGTTGCGTGAAATTTATCCCTAAACCTTATTTTTACTAAGCTCGCCAAACTTACAGCCGATAAGATCTGTCGTGAAAAGCCTTTGAGCTAAAATTCCAGGAAAGGCCAATTTAATGCCTACCCGATTCTTGATGGCTCAGCCCTTATAAAATTCAGCCATAAAAATCTTTCAACGAGGAAACTTTCCATTAAGTCATTCGCAGGTAAAGATGTTGTTAAATTTTATCTGTCTGTCTTTTATAATTGATTGACTACGCAATCAAAAGGGTCTAATTTTAAATGTTTGATAACTTTTATTATAAGATTTTTTATGTGTTTACTTTATTTTATTTTCAAGTTAATATTACCACTCTCATAGCCAGTAATGTACTGTAACAGTCTGGTACCAACACTGATGTATGGAAGTGAAGACTGGAGATGGCAGAGAAGGAACGAAAGTAGACTGAATGCAGCGGAGATGAGATCCCTTGTATGGCAAATCCATTTATGATAGAGTAAAGAGTGAAGATATTAGGAATTAATTTAAAGCTGGTCTGAGCATAATTAATAGAATTAAAAAAGGATCGCTCAGATGTTTTGGGCATGTCGAGCGAATGAATGAGGAAAAAATGGTAAGAAAGATATATAAAGCAAGTGTTGATGGCGCCAGAAAGAGAGGGCGACTGCGGAAGACGTGGCATGACCAGATTAACCAGATACTGGAAGATGGTCCCGTTAGAAACCTCGATGACCGGCGAGCTTGCATGCGTAGATATATGAATGTGGATGAGGCGAGAGTTGTATGTCAGGACAGAAAAGTGAGGCGCTCTATCCTCTCTGCCTACTCCCACGGAAAAACGGCGTGAAGGTAAGTAAATAAGTGATAGCCAATACAAATTGTTTTACCTAAATTTTTTTCATCCCTTTTTCTCAAAGATGAGTTCTCATTCGATTAGGAATACAAAATATTATTTTTACTTTGGGTAAAATTTCATCAGTTTATAAGATAAGCGATATAATTTTTTTTTTTTTACAATATTTTTGACTCATCTTACCGTTAGAATACCATTAAAATAATTTATATCGCGTATTAAAAATTAATTTGATTTGATGCAAGTTGAAAAAAATATAAAAGTCTTTAAAAATTTTTAACCAGTTTTCTTACTACAATTTCTCCAAAATAAAACTCACTCAATATGAGTTCGACTGCAAGCAATATAAATACCATTTTGAAATAAGTTAAGTAAACGATATAAACATCTAGAGAAAACATAATAAAATTAAAAATGCAGTTGTTTATGCTTCGTAATTTTTTTGCAAAATCTTACACAAACGTAATCAATAACTATTGATTCTCTTTCTCTATCTGACATAAATTTGCATGTTAAACCCCGTATAAGGAACTTGGAGTTCTTTTAAATAAGCGAGCAAACTAATAATGTTGGTTACTTTTCTCTCACAAGGTTGTGTCGCACATAATAATGTGTATTGTGCTGACCCTAACATTGATGCTGATATTCTTGGAGATACCTTATCATCGTTCAAAAACTCACTCGTACACAACATCCATTTTCTAAACGATGACCTGAACCTATAGATCCATTAAATCAATTATTTGTGAAAAAAATACTAATCTCACTACATTAAAACACTAAATATACAATACACATAAATGTACATGTAAATATACTTAAATGCAAAAATACATGTTACTAGAGCGTGCCGAAGACAATTGTAATTGGGATAATGGGCATAGTCTTCATTTTTAATATTTTATTATTAGAGTATCTTTTACCTATTATCCTGTAAGTGTCTCTAATAACTATATAAGAAAACATAGTAATTTAGTTGTCTGTCCGTCCGTAACTTCGTGTGACATCCGTAATTTAGTTCAAATTAATGGCTAAGTAAACCAATATTAAACGGCCGGGGCCGTTTTAGAAAGATGGGGCATTATCAATTATTTTTAATCCTACACTTAATATATCAAAGAATTTCCCAAGAATAATACTTAATAATAATTTTAATATTTCTCAAGAATCTAAATTAAACCAACTCAGGTATATCTTTAACAAAAAACTTGTCGTTTTCCAAGTAAAAGCCTAGTGTACGCAACTGCTTCATTATAATACGTATTTTGTTCAAATACAATTAGAGAAGTAATTATTTATGATACTTCAAACATTTTTAACATGATCCATTTACGCATTTAACAATTTAATTCATTATTTCCGATATAGACAGTAATTATTATATTTCTCTGAAATGATAATAGGTTTCCATTAATGACGAACAAAATATTTAAAGCTTGAATTTCATACAAATTTTGAAACACCGACCCGTTTAAATACTCCCGTATGGAAATAATTATCACTCGGCTAAACCGAACTATTGTTAAGCCCATCTCTACTGTGTTAAATGCTTTAATATAGGCTGATGTATTATACGCATCTGTGTTTTTTTTTTATTTGACATTTAATTGATTCTTTTCGGAAAATATTTAATTAATAGAGTTGGGAAAGGTGTGCATCTACTACCAGACGCTTCTATGATATATAATGCTCTACTTTTTTCCTGAAAGGGTGGAAAGTTGCTGGTTTACAAAGGAGATTTTTGAAAACGAATGAGGATGTCAAAAGCATATACAGAATGTAAGTAATTTTTTTGTAACCATTATTAGAAAAGAGGTAATGTATTTGTAGAACAATATATACAGGGCTATTTGGAAAACATTAATAACCTCGCAGGACTATATCCTATCTTGATTATAAGTCGAAAATGTTCAAACTAGTATGACCTAATATCTATAGTTAAGGAGATATGCGACATCAAAGTTTGCATTTTTTTTCAATATATCTGTCTTATTTTTTGTAAAACGTTGATCCATCATTACAGTAACTTATATCGAGTATGAAAAATTCATTCCCTTTAATACAAGTCAAATTAAAAAATAAAAACCTTCGAATTCCAATTGGAAAACATTCCAATTGGAATTTTTACGGGGTTTTAATCGTTTTATTTAACTTGTATTAAAACGAACGAATTTTTCGTAATTGATATTAGTTACTATAATGATAGTCCAACATTTTACAAAAAATAAGTCAGATGTATTGAAAAAAAAATGCAAACTTTCATGTTGCGTATCTCCTTAATTATTGATATTAGGTCATAATAGCTTGAACATTTTCGACTCATAATCAAAGCAGGAGTATAGTCCTGTGAGGTTATTAATGTTTTACAAATATGTGTGTACAAATACTGTGTATGTAACAATATATGTAATTATAGAATAATATATAAACTTGCTTTGATACCCGCATTCCCGGATATTGAGAAAGCCTGTGGTTGATTTTGAGTTTTGTTTTATTATATATGTTTTGTACAAAAGTGTAATAAAATAATATATAACATTAATATAACTTTATTGATTTACTTTTAAAATGCATCCGGTGATTCTAGTGTAAGATATTTTATATATATATAGTAATGTAATGTGGATAGTAAGAAATATGTTTATATATTCTTTTAAGAATATCAAAAAAGTTATAATCTTTTATATTGGCAATAAGTAAATGACATTAGGTTTATAAATTAAAGAGTTTAACGTTAACTTACTGCTATATTAGTTCATCGCCAACTAACTAAATAAAAAATAGTGATGCAAAACATACAATTCGCTTTATAATGTCGAGGACTGTAGCAAGTCACTTGTGTGATTATGTGGCGTTAACCTTAGAACCGATGCGCTCCTGAGCTTGTGCGGTAGTTTTATTACACGTTTCATTCTTCAATTTTAAACTAAATATTGATTTTAATTTTTGTTTGTTCTAATTTAATATCTACAAAAAAGATTATTTCGTTTCATGTTATTCGCCTATTTGTTTAAAAATGTACTATAATGTAGTTCTAATACTCTCAGTTTGTGTTTTTAATGATGTATTGATTATCTGCTTATTAATTATGATCAATTATTTAATATGGTACATAAATTAAAATTCAACTCATAAAAAAATGTTCACTATATACATTAGCTCAAAATAAGTTTTAAGACATTATATTTCAGCAAAAATAATTACCTTATTTTATAAAATGTTTAAATTAAAGTTTTTCACGAATAAATGAAAAATACATATACGTATTTTTTTATTATTAATATTTTAATATTTCCTTCATGGCCAGTCATTATGTAGCCACTTACTGAGATTTTTAGTCTACCCTTTTATGCATTTTAGCCTTCGATCAGATTAACACATTCGTAAAGGTGTTAGTATGTAAATAATACTATGGCTGTGGTATGTAGTGTTATTTACATGCTGGTGCAGTGGTTGTCTTGACTAAACGAGGGGTACATCTCGAAACCAGTAAACTTAGAATCTCAGGAAGTATAAGGCAAATATTAGGTCCATACCTATTGAATTGCCCTTTTCTAATACTGGGTAGTTTCAGTTGGTTAGCAGGAAGTTTAGTTAGTAGGAAGAATTTAAGAGGGAAAAATTTCAACTGCGGTGAAAACGCTTTTAAAGAATTCATTAATTCCCGTACTCAGGATTCCTACAACAAAGGCAACAATGAACTTTCATTAAAGTACCAAAAGTACATCAAAAACAAAGGTCAATACTTCGATTAATTTAAACGATATATTTTTCGTAAAAAAATATTGTTTGAATTTTTCTATATAAAACAGCTATTTCATTGGTAAGAACCTGATATTTCATCAATGTTAAAACAACATTTTTACATTGTCTGCAGTAAAAACAGACCTCTCGCAAAATAAAAGAGATTTATGATAAAATAAACAATATTTTACTTTATGAAACGCTCATTATTAAACTTTCCGCGTTGAGGAAACAAAAACAAAAGCCAAAAGCTATTCTAAAAACACAGAACAACAGGTTATTTACCTAGAAACAAATAAAAAAATATTAAACAAAAAATCTAATATTTCGAAACGGGTATATCCCAGAACAAGAAAATAATGCTGTAGAAGAATGCGAAAGACATTAATTTTGATAGCTTACTTATCATCGTACAATTTTTCGGTAAGGTTTGATACAGTCGATAGAACGCCACACTTTTATCTCCGTGCATACCATTCTTGCCTCGTTCACTTTTACACATATTTTTATACATGCTATACGGTTTCAGAAGCTCTTAGAAGGGCCACCTTTATCATGTGATTTATCTGATCAAGTCAGGTCTTCTGCTGCTGTTGCCGTCAACACTCGCCTCATTTATTTAACTTATTTTTCACTTAACCAAAACATTTAAGGGTACAATATAAGGGTTTCTTCGGAAAATAGGTATACTGTAATCTGCACAATGCTGATTTCTACAAACTAGATGAAGCGATAAAAAAACACACTACAGAAAACATAAAATTCTCAGGTAAAAAGATTAAAACATCTTTGCATCTAATCTATTTTCTCATTTTATAATTTGTGTTTTTTGGGGTGATGCGACGTATTTTTACGACTTTTCTAGCCGACGTTTCGGATTCCATTATAAGGTTCATCATCAAGACTAATGTCAAATATGTAGTCTGGTACTCACGAAACTTTAGTAACAAAATATTTTATTATAATGAAACTCAAAAGATTTAAAGAGTTAAAGATTTTCACCCAATTTAATGATCTAGGTGAATAATCTCTATACCTCTATACGTTAACAGCATATTTATTTATAATATTGTACACTTTCATCGGAATAACCAAATTATCAGCACAATCTTTCTACTTTTATTCTTGTTTTGCCTATTATGGGCTTCATTTACATGCGTTAGTGTTAGACATCACGCACTAGACAATGGAACTACTGTCTTCTGGATTAGACAGCGGGTGGTGTGAAGTATCACACTTAAAACTGCCAAAATTCTGGCGGGATCACGTAGCCAGAATGGACAGTGATATATTCGTGCATACAGCAGCGAATGAAATCCCCTCTGGACGACGCCTACCGGGAAGACCACCGAAAAGATGGAGGGATAGCTGGACCTCGTCATCCCAGGAGGCGTAGTTTTCTGTAGTACAGATCAACAGATCTAATCAAAGAAAAAGAAGAAGAAGAGGATTTAGTGCGACTAAAGTAGCCTCTTTGCTACAAGAGACCAAATCAGTTTTAATATAAAACTAGCTGTGACCCGTCAAAAATGACGGAAGATTAGTTCACGTCTTTGCTAAGCCCTATTATATAATTATAGTATCTTTTAGGCGATCCACGGAGTAGCTTAGAGCGGCCGGTTAAAGTTTGCTGGCCCGGGGTTCAAGCCCCTTCTCCGGCCGTTTAATTATTTTTTTTAGCCGTGAATTCGAACGAAATTACGGACATTAGACGGACATTACGGACGAAAACAGGCAACGAATTTTTTTTTTGGTGAATAAAATTGAAAAAATGTTTAATGAAATTTAAAGAGGGCCCTAGAACAACGCCAAAAAGTCGTTAAGGCATTCCCGTTAATCACAACGGCGATTCACGCGAGTTCCTACTCAAAAATTAATTTAAAATATTAATCAGACTGGAAGTGTTTATCGGGCTGAGATTCTTGGCAAACTTAAATCATCATATTGTGTAATTAAAAGCTCTTCCCGAAATATTTTAGTAACTCAAACTTAAACTAGGAAGTTTTGCTTTGTTACCATTTAAATTCCAGCCCGAAACCTGGCGAATTCTCGTGATATAACGACTACCCTTGCCGACAAGTTTTGGCTATTCAATATTCATAATTGATGACTGTTCGGACAAGTTTTTCACTGTTGGTTGCGACAATAATAAATATTTTAAAACTATTTTTATATTAAAAAATGTCATCTCTATCACAACTCCACATAAACTAACGAATGTATCAATAACAACAAAGAGAGATTCTGAATCTGTTACTAAGTTTTACATTTTTTTGGTATGATATGAAATAAAAACATATAGTAATTATTAAAAAAATTTTACATTGCCCAACTAATTTGTTAAAAATACCAACATGTTTTAGGAACAATGGTCCCTTCATCAGGATTCAAAGTATACTAAAAATCTAAAATCAAAAATCAAAGTAAAGACAATAACAATATAAAAATAAATATATACGGGAGATGAATAAATAATTAAGGACTTATATGAAAACAGATTCAAAATAAAATATTTGCTAAAAAGACCTGGTAATATTCATCGAAAGTATTCAATTTGAAAAAAAAAAGGTATGAGAATAACGCATATGCAAAATTCGATAGACGTGGTGGTCAGTCGTGGATGGAATTGGTGAATGATACATTATGTAACGCATATCATATACGTCCATTACTAACATTTTTGTATTATCTGTGTCCAAAGTTCCTACCAATAAAAGAATTTTAAGTTGTTTAGATCAAACTTGCCCAATTTCATACAAATAGTTGTGAAAATAAGGTTTATAGTTCGTATTTTTTTTTCAAAAACCCTTTAGTCACAGTAGCCGTTCATAAAAATAGCGCTTAAGTCACAATCGACCAATCATGTTTCATTTTGAATCAGTAATGGTGGTCAAACCAGCCTAAATTCCATGTCAGCTTTCTCAAAAGTAGTTTATTTCGTAATGAGACATTTCAAACAAACTGTAATTGGGTGTGTTTTTATCACTATAACCTAAGTACATTTTTTTTTTACTGTTGTTTTGTACTAGAGGTGATTATTTTTTGAGTGTGACCTAATTATATGTTTTTAAAATACTACAATAAGCATTGCCAATACCATAAAATATTTCTTTCTTCGAAATATCGATTTTGTCACTTTTGTTCAAGTTCACTTTTAGCTCATTTAGGCATGTATGATATTCGTCTTGTCATTTAAGTCAGCCACGTGTTAGGTCGTTGACTTCCATACACAGTTATCTACCTTTCAGCACCTGTGAACTGAATATTCATAGCAAAATTCATTTAATGGCGAATTTTTCTAACCTAGAAATTTAATAAAAACAGTAACGTACACTATATTGCACACTTTACTCAATGACAACTTTTCTAAAACTGCATCTGATAATAAATTTATGAAGCTGCATCTGCTTACACTAATAAATCACAGCTATATTGGCTGTACAAATCCCTCACAGTGATTTATTAGTTCTAACGTTTACTGGACAAACACATTTTTTAATGTCATTAAAAATAAATAAGAAATTCTATACATTTAATACAAAACAATAAATTAATACATTATTTTGAGATACCCGATGTATTACAAGTCTATCAACATACAAAAATATTTTTATCCAGAGAGCACATCAAAATTGACGACAGTGTTTTTGTGTGTTGTGGCTTCCACAAGAATACAATAATTTCCTACATTGATGTTTATGATTTCTACCCAGGTCGATCAAAAAAGCATATAAAAAATTAAAAAGGGTTTTCTAAATCTCTCCAATGACTTTAATAAAGGCATTATATTTACTAAACTTTCCGTCTTACTCTCTCCTGGAAGGCACGTCCTTCCAGGCTTTACCTACATAAGCAGGTTTACTGCCTAAAATGATAGTAAAAGCAACATAAAAAGCCTATCAAAATGTTTAACAAAGCCTTCGGAACGAGCGCTACCTGTGCTCCCGGAGCTATGCCTTTATTACGCGTAATGCCGTAACATCACCTGTGTTCCGGAAAATTGTGTAAATAAAATGAATACTGAAGCTCAATGGTGTTTTGTACGCACACTGCTAGAAGTTGCGTAAGTCAATTTTATATCGTAGAGGGATACAGGGGATCTGAATATAACATCCTAATCATCCTAATAATTTTAAAATTCTAATGCATGTGTTCCATCTAGATATTTTATTTGTCAGTATTATAGATGTTTATTTTTTATTTATTTATCTAAATTATTTAGTTCCCCACATAATGTTGTGTGGGCTAATACATGATTTCATTTAAACATGTTGCATTCCATCTAGTCATTTAAAAGTTTTTATAAAAGAATGTTTGCACTCCTGTTTAAACCTCCTTACTGGGTTTCGAGTACCTTTTTGCAGGCTATAGAAGATTTTTAAATCTTTGTACATCATACAATTTTGTGTGGTGTTTCTCTTTTTTTTCGGAAGTCTTATGTTGTCGCCACCTCTTGTATTGTAAGAATGAAAATCCCTATTCAGATTCATCCTGTTATCAAAGTGTTTGGGTACTTATCCGTGTCTCATATTAAATATTTACACCTATACATTATACTTTATTCTTTGATTTACTGTTTCTAGTCCTAGGCCATCCTTTGTTCTCCTTCGTTCGTTTTGCTCTGTTTTGTACTATTTGAAGTTTTTTTAGCATTCCTTCGTTGCTTATAAATAATACACTGGAACAATAATCAATGTGCGGTACAATCATATTACCGATTTTATATAAATAAACTTGTATTTTTAGTTATATATCTTCTTATTCTTCCAAGTATTTATATGCTTTATGGTTCAAATTTATCAAAAACGTAGAAGTAAATGACTCCATATGTGCTTTATAAATCATAATTTACTTACTCCATCCACTTACCATCACGCCATTTTCCCGTGGGGTAAGCAGAAAGTATAGAGCGCCACACTATTCTGTCCTGACATACAACTATCGCCTCGTCCACATTCATACCTCTTCGCACGCAAGCTCGACGGTTATTGAGGCTTCTAACTGGTCTTCTTTCAATATCTGGTTAATCTGGTCATGCCACGTCTCCTGCGGTCGCCATCTCTCTCTGGCACCATCAACACTTGCGTTATATATATCTTTCTTACCATTATTTCCTCATAAATTTGCTCAACAATTCAAAACTACCTGAGCGACCATTTTTAAACTCCATTAATTATGCTAAGATCAGCTTTAAATTCATTCCTAATATCTTCGTTCTTTACTCAATCATAAATGGATTTGACATACATACGTCTGAGGGATCTCATCTCCACTGCATTCGGTCTGCTTTCTTTCCTCTTCTGCCAAGCTCCAGGCTTCACTTCGATGTATCCGTGTTGGTAGCAGAATTCTATTATGTACCGCTAGTCTTGCCTTGGTAGACATATTTTTATTTGATATTATTGAATTCAAAGCACCGTTCACCCTATTCCCCACAGTCATTCATAAATCGTTATGTAACAAATGTAATGACAACTTGCAATAAATTATGTATAAGTGGGATGATAACTGACTTCTGACAGACGCACAATAATAACTGAAATTAAATTTGGAAGATTCTAGTGTTAGGTGGGGGTGCGGCTTCATTTGTGATGGGGGGGAGAGGTGGAGTTTGAGTAGGTTTGTATTAAATAAGAAAAGTTAATTTGGATTTGGTGTATACATATTTTTCAGATTCATTGACTACATGCGTAGAACATCCTACGCGATTGTTTATTATTGTTTTCTGTTGAAAGGTGGTACAAATATTTATCGTGAATTAAGATTCGAGATAAATATTTGTTCCCTCGTAATTTTGCAATTCGCGAACCTTTAAATATAAAAAATAACTTATGTTATTGTTTAATGTTCAAGCTATAAGATAAATTCAACGATTTCTTGAAAATATCACGGAGGGGTTACCCATTTAGCGCCACCTTATTTATACAATTGGAACAATTTTAACATACATTAAGCGTTTTATAGGAAATATTCCAAGTGAATTGTTATGCGTGTATTTTGACTTTACTGTGATACAGAATTAACTGGTACGTGCCTCCGTAACTTTCATTTTACCCGACCGTTTATTGTTTTAGTATTAAGCTAAGTTAATTAATATTTACTCTGTGTCCGGCCCGGCACAAAATAAATAAATAGCCCGAGATAATTAAGCAACGCGGATGAAGTTATTTAACAACCCTGGCGCTAGCGTTGTGTTTATTTAAAAGTGCGAATATTTTTACACTATGGGTATTTTTATATTCTATCTATATAATTATTCCAACATGTATTTAATTATTTTATTATTTATAGAAGCTTGTTGGTGTAAAGGTCATGATGCTCGCCTAGCGATCTGGTAGTTGGTGGTTCATGTCCCATTCCAGGACACCAGCAATTTATTTATATATTTTTTTATTTATTTACGTGAAACTTACATAACAAATAAAATCAGATTATACATGAATATTAACAAGTCATGTATTCACATATAGCAACAATAACTTAAGTTATATAAAATCGAATAAAATGAAAGGTTTGAGTTAAGAACAAACAGTAAGCATCAAAGAGCAAAAGGTAATAGGACTAGAAAAATGTTTAACTTATCTTGAAAATGGTAAGAAAATTGATGGAGGACGTACATGTTGGCATCGATATTAACAAAAAATATATAAACTTTATCACATTTTAAAAATACCAAATATTATCAATAAAATTGTGTATACGAGTATTACGAGGCATTAAGAATTTCAATAGCCTCCCTACAGAAATTAAGAAGGTAACTGAACAAATAAAAAAGAAGTCAAATAAACACAACAAAAAAAAACACAATAAAAATGTAATATTTTTTTGAACTCATGTACCTATACAAAACAAGTAATAACGTAAAAGTGTAAGTCCCTCTCCTAGCATCAAAGCTACTCATTTTTGGAGAGCTACAGCAAATAAAATGTATGTATTTAACATAGTTTTAATAGACTAGAACAAAATAAAATGTAATAAACTGTAAATTTAATTTAAAAATAAAAATAAAATCTTAAGGAAATAAACATACTAGTGCACTATTTCCATACATTCTTGATTATTTTCCTTAATTACACATTTATGAAATCGATTATAACGACGTATGTAGTTATTAGTATAACAACGTGAGTAGCTTGTTGGTCTTGTGGCTAGGACTCTCGCCTCGTGATCCAAAGGTCGCAGGTTCTTATCTCACTCCAGACAAGCAAGTTAGTCCTATTTTAATAGCACAAGCGTTTAGCTGAATTTGAAAATAGTAAGAATATTGATGTGACACGAATTCCGTGTTCACATCTCTATTAAAAAAAAAAAACAAAAAACCTTTTTAGAGTACCTATTTAAGAAAATACGCATTTTCCTTTATTAATCCCATCCTCACTTTTGTAATTGTACGATGAATGTACTAACTACGGGGCGGACAGCGGCCCAGATGTCCGCCCGCAGGGCCTAGCAGCATGCAATCGTCGATATCCGATTGTTTAACTGCTAGCATTTGATTAATGATGTTTGTGTACATTATGAGATTCTCAATAATATAACGATTATTTCAAAATGTTTCCTCGTTTTGACTTATAGGTATCTAATATCAAAACTATTCACGGTGTACATATTTCTAAAATAATTTACAAATTAATAATTAATGCGTAAACATCAAAACGGTGTATGTTCAGTATTTTTCACGAATCCAAAGGGCTAAATGTTATAAAAACATAATCGACATAGGCGGCCACTAATGAGATTCAAACCTTTGGCCTATGTTATCACAGGCTGCCGTTTTCGCCACTCAGTTACACAAACTAGACAAATTCGTTTTAATTCTGTTGATTTTATTAAAGGTTTTAGAAAAATGTTTGTTCACTTAACATTGCTCGCTCTTGAGATAACAGCTTACATAATTAATCATCATTAAAAAATTATTTAAAAACTACGCCTATCGAAGGGTATAAAATCAAAGGCAGTAATATCAAAAAATATATATTTTGAAGGCAGTCATCGAGAATTAAGAATACACTGAATTCAATTTTTATAGGGTACATAGGTCTGGCCCTTATAAAAGCATGTTTCAAGAAATCACTGTGAAAAACAAAGATAGTAATATTCTCATAGTATAAAATGCAAAGGCAGCAATATTCACTTCAATCAATCAACCCCCCAAAGATAAACCAGTGACAAAATGGCCGCTTTATACTAAAGTGAAAGTTTATGTCGATTTTAGAGTGGAACATCAAAGCATAGGCAGAAAAATGTAATTACGTAAATAGCTAAAGCAGCAATGTCTTCTTTGATAGCAAAGTTATACCATTTTAAAAAGTAAAATATTTATTCATGCACGAAAGTATGAAAAAGAAAAACTGAATTGGCAATTGTTTATTATAACATAAGATGTAGGTTTTTTAAATTCCATAAATAAAAGATAAATAAAAAGTGACAGGTTTTGAGTATTTATCTCAGAAACACCGCTATGGGATTTTGCTGCCTTTGCTTTTATACACCTTGTTTTATATCTTGCTCATTTTATATGTACCTGCTTGTAATAATTTTTATCTATATACAGTATCTATTTGTATATCTTACTAGCTTACCCGCGCAGCTCGCATTCGTAGATTTTTAGTAACTTTAAGTCACATTTTATCAAATTGTGTATTAACCTTAACATATAGATAAGTGACATCACTTGATGTTTTTTATAGAACTTATTGAATTCTATAATTTCCCTATAGATAGTATTTAAATATCTCTTACCGTTAAGTTAGCGTTTGTAATAAACCCATCGCTCGACCATTTTTTGTCGACTTTAGTTAGTTAAAATAGTTTAAAATAGGTCACCAGGAAAAGCCCCTTTATTTTAACGGGATAAAATATAACCCAAGTCCATTTAACGGGATAATATCGGTGAAAGAATTTTTGAAATCGGATGAGAAATTTTGGAGATTATCTCTTACATCCAAAGTTTCAAAATTTACATTTTTATGTTTTATCATAGTATAGAATTATATTAGAATTCAGTATATGTATTTTGAACATTTGGGACTGTATTTACATTCCTACGTACTGAAATACAAAATAAAAAAATGAAACAAGTACAAAGTATTTTCTTTTACGATTATTATTATTTATAATTAACAAAGTCTCAATTAAAGTAATATCGTTTAAATGTAGATGTGTGAAAATATCATTAGATCATTTTTAATTTTCGTTGTTATCCTTTTTAATTCCTTTCTTTTAACTCGTGGCATCTGCTTGCTTGCTTGCTTGACGAAAAAACTTTGGATCGATTTTTAACCCTTTCCCGTCATACATTCGAGCTGAAACTTTGCAAGTAGACTCGTGGCGACGATCAAGAAGATCAATCAAATTTTTGTTAAAAAAAATAATTATAGTATATTTTTTTTCATACAATTCAGTAAGTTATATGGAGATTCCGACACACAGTCACGAAACCCGAAAATGAGAAAGAGAGTATTGTAAAAACTTGGTTTTTTGGGTTACTTTTTAATAATAAATTTAGTAAAAGAAATTCCCATATTTTGTTCCATTATTCTATTAAACAAATTGGCTTTATTAAAAGAGAACTAAAAAAGGCTTATTTCACAAATGAATCTTATCACTGAATATCTATACCTAAAATAAACATCTGTAGATTTAATTTTAAATATCTTGATTCATCAGTTTTTGACTAACGGATATAGAAATAAAAATGAAACCCTTACACATTTCTTTACAGAAATTCTCGTTAATCTTTACGCAAACAATAATCCCTTTTACCGAATAAGTCTTAGGGGTAGGTACAAAGAAATTCTTAACAGGGTAAATTAATTAGGAGAATGGAGGATAACTTTTCAAGCATTGGCACAGAGCACAACGAGTCGCCATGCTTTGAACATTGAACTTTGAACTTTGAGCAAAGTTTGAGAAGACGTATTCATAATCTTTTGAATAAAATTTTTTTTTTCGGCTTCTTTAAAGTGTTTATAAAAATTTGATTTAAGCGAAATCAGATTTTTCATTTGACTTATCCAAGAAATGTTGATAGAGTTTAAATTTAAAAGTTATATTTCCATGAAATTATTGCGGAAACGATGAGAATAACGTGGATTTACATTTTGAAAATTAATTTTGAAAGCATGTGAAAATATACATTTTATCTCTTTACTTTTGTATACAAGAATATAAATACACGTATATAAATATTCTCTCATTAAACATTCTACAAAATTTTTTAGAAGTCAAGAAAATTTTTTAGGAGTTTTTCTGTATCAAAAATAGTTATGCTTTAATGATAGACTCGAATGAAATTGGTGTGAAATGTCATTTTATTTAACACTCATAGCCAAATGTAGCCGTCCGTCTGTCCGTCCATCCGTCCGTCCGTCGGGAGAGTCGTATTTTGACAGGTCGTTCAGTGCGAAGTGCGTCGCGGACTATGGACAGGTGAGCCCAGTCGGGCGAGTACTAACCTAAGTGGCGAAATAAATAAATGCGACTAATGCAAGAATTGGATGGAATGTTCCGTGAATGTTAAATAAAGTGTTTTTATACGAGTGATATATTACGAAATAGTGTTAAGTTTAATTCATGACAGTGAGTCAATCGCTAATTAACTTCCAGTGTTTTTTTGCCTTCCGCAACCACGACCCGCGAAAAGATTCGAGGAAAAGTATTTCATCTGTCGACGAGGCCGAATTAATTTTTTTTTACAAAAACCAACCATTTACACACTTGATGAAATAAAAAATATGTTTCCATTTGAGTCAGCCCTTTTTTTCTCTTTTTTTTCCTGAATCACAAATATTTATAATATTTTATCAAAATATGAGAGATAAAACTTATTAAATATAAAAAAATAACCCCTAAACACATAACACCCTAAACACGATTTCTTTGTAAATCTTTTATAAAATAACAATTAAATATTACAAAATAAATAATTTTATAATATAATAAGAATAACAAGCAACATTTGTTTTGTAGCAATTTTAAATAAATAATATAAATTCTTAAGTGTGCATAATTTAAGTAATTTAAAATACTATCGACATCAAGTCAATGTGCAAAAAAATTTATTCCACAGGAATCAAGGCGATGAAATTATTATAACGTATTTAAAAAGAAATTATTTCCCATTGATTCAAACTCTTGTTAAAAAAATAAAGGAATCTCACTAGTGCCAACGTCTACACATATAGAATTTCAAGAGAATGTCAAAATTTCATACCACAGACGGTGTTATTTTATAAATATATAAAATAAGTTGCGTAAATAACAAACACAAGTATAAACAACATTCAAAATTTGATGAATGTGTGGTTGTTGGACGGATCGGTGAATATTGCGTTGTGCAAATTGATTACTTAGGCCAGCCAAGACAGGTTGTGAGCCCTGTGGGTGCCCAATAAAGTCCTCCATATGCTTTCTCACGTAAATAGCTTCATCTCTTGAGTTATCTACATTTTTTAATTGAATATTTAATCTTTGACGCTTAATATCTCAGCCTTAAACTCAGCCTCAAACCTACCTTTTTATTCCAATAAAATGAAACCTTAAAAATATTTTGCGATCAAAATATTACTTTTTGAGTAATTCTAATATACATCAAATAAAAAAATATATATTAAAGGAAACACATTCTTATTGTAAAGTTGCAATTTCAGAACAAAGTTCTGTGAATTATTAAACAATTTTTATTAATCAATTAGAAAAGACTAAAGAAATACAAATTAACGAAAAAATATTTAAATGCCACCGGGACTTGAACCACGGACCTCACATTCTATCCGGGAATGGCGCGTTATCCAATTTCGCCATGGCACTCTGGTAAGTTAACGAAAAATTTTCAACCTTATATGTAGTCTATTTTTTTTTATTGATTAACGTTTTTATTCTATTTTTACAGCAATCCACTTTTAATAATGTAATAGTCACGAATACTTTCGCAAATCTACCGCTATAGGATGCCAGAAATTAATTAATTTCATTTTATTAATTTAAATTAATTAACTTCATTTAATTTAATTTAATTAATTAACTTACCAGAGTGCCATGGCGAAATTGGATAACGCGCCATTCCCGGATAGAATGTGAGGTCCGTGGTTCTGGTCCCGGTGGCATTTAAATATTTTTTTGTTAATTTAATTTTTTCTGTATGTCTTTTCTAATTGATTAATAATTTTTTTTTTAATATATATATTTGTGTGGGTGGAATGTCGATGCTTTGTTCTAAGCGCAACTGTAATAATCCGATAGCAAAACTGTGACAGGATCCGGGCCAAGGGTGGTCCAACCTACCCTGAGAGAGCAAGTGGCGGAATACCCGGAGGCTCTCCATCCTACCATGATAAGGGTTGGGAAAGTTCGTCGAAATAATTACTGTTGACAAGGAGAAACTCCTGCGGCGAATATTACTGTACAGAAGATCTTAATATCCTAAGGACGTCAATGTATCATAATTAATATTCGTGTCATAATACGAGTTCATTTGACGAATCAAGAATTCATTATATAATAAAGGAAATATATTATATTGTCATTTAGGTGTAAAATTCACTTACCGCAATATTGGCCACAACGAACTACGAAAACAATCATTAATATTTTTTCCATCTCTATTCCATGTAAAAATCAGTGAGTGAATATTCCGTATCTATTTAAAGTTATTTAGTGGTAAAAGAATTTTTATTAATTTTAATATCACATTTTGAATGTTTAAACCTCATTACCTCAAAACCACTCCAATGTCATTTGGTTAGTTTAACCTCTAAATGGACGATATATTCGTAAATATCCGCTGTGGATAAAATTGTACATAGTTTTAAAACATTTCTATAGATGAGGGTATTGCATCACGTTTATTATGCAGTAAAAGTAATTATTCTTGCAAAATTATATAAATCTCTTAGTTATCACAGTTTTTGTTTTACAATAAAAGTTTTATTTTTTTATTTTTATAAATTTCATTCCAAATGATTGACTAAAATGACAAAAATTGGACGATATATTCGTAAATATCCACAGTGGATAGAATTATACAGAGTTTAAAACCCTTTCTATAGATGAGGGTATTGGGTCACATTTATTATGCAGTAATAGTGTTTATTCTTGCAAAATTATATAAATATCTTATTTATCACAGTTTTTGTTTTACGATAAATATATATTTTTTTTAATTTTTAAAAATTTCATTCCAAATGATTGACTAAAATGACAAAAATTGGCTGCCCTCGTAGCGCAGTGTACGAACTGGCCTCCCACACCGAGGGTTCTAGGTTAAATTCCCGGTGAGGTCATAAGTAATTGGGCCTCCTGGCCTGCTGAAACGTCAAAAAAATCTAATCTCTTCTAGTAATTTTTTTAAATAAGAAACCGCGACTTATTAACTAAGATATTATTATTTTAAATAGTATGTAGCTTATCTTGTTATTGTTATTACACAATTAACAAGCTAGTAGTAATTGTAATTAACCAGCTATTGAAAAATATACAAAGGAATTTACTTTATGAATTTTTTGTTTTGAATTCATCTCTTAATATCATATTAACAGTGTACAAACAAATTTACTTTAATTCATGTCTATATATTTTGTTAATCTATATAAATACCTAATTAATATGAAAATTAACTTCAGCATGCGCACATTTAAGAAACAAAAAAATTAAAATGAAACAAATATTTTAGGCTAACCAAATAATAACAAATTAAAAAGCAGAACGGATTTAATTCCCAATACAATCTATTATATTATTGTTTGAAATTGAAATTGTTTTCTCATTGAGATAATTAAAAAGGAAAAAATAATAACATAGGTAATTTAAAGATAAAATTAGTTATTTGTATAATTTATTTGTTGGTTAACAATTGTTGGCCCACAATAATTGCTTTACTATTAAATTTAAAAGTATATTTAATTAACATACTACCACAAATTTTCCTCAAGCTAATAGTTATTAAAGATAGAATGCCATACGATTTTATTACATCATGCATAGTTCTGTTCAAACATGCTCGTTGATTAACATTATTATGCCACCAATATTGACGTTTCAAATTTGACAGGTCTCTAAAATCTCTAAAATATAAATAAAAGTTAATATATTCACAAATTATGAATTCTTTACGTTTAAGAGCAATCTGATTGATTGAATTCATTAAATTCAAACTTGCCAAACTTAAAAGGTCAACGTTATACAAGATACTGAAAAAGCAATATTCCTTTTTTCAGAATAGGACTTTAGGGTTTACTTGGTAAATGTCAAGTTTTTCACAAATTAAATACTTTCAAGTGTTCGTGGCAATGGAGTTTAAAAATCCATTTTAGAACCACATCGATCAATAATCACATTTATACATAACTGCATATTATTTAATACAAAAATTTACTGTTGCAAGAATCTTTCAGAAAAAGTTTTAACTTTGTTTTGTCCTATAGAGCTGGTAAACACAAAGATATTCATAGGTAAGAGGATATGTAATTTTTATCTTGTATCTTTCTTTAATTCATCTTTTTCTTTAGTCCAGACTTCGTATATATATATATATATATATATATGTTAGTTCTAACTACTTTGGGAGTAACCCGCGTCAAATTCTGGTCATCAGGACCAGTCGTCTGCCGACGTTTCGAACAGATCTCACTGCTCGTCTTCAGGGCGCCTTGTCGATGAGCTGCTTCTCCAAAAAGCGTACAACCGTTTGGGTCCGGAGCTTATCGTTAAGTGAAAGTTTGAAAAATTCTGCGTCAGGTGTTTGTGGAGGAGTGGGTTTCTTCAGCGACGCCGCTAATGAGTTTTGCTCGACTTCTAGTAATCCGTATATTTACTTTACTATCGTCATTATACAATCTTGAAAAGGTTGAATTTTCTAATTGCTTCGGTTTGTTTGTTTCCATCGTGATATGCGGTTTATTATTAATAGTATTTGTATTATGAATTTGATTATTATTATTAAGAATGTTACTCCATGCGGTCGGAAGTCGAATGCTATCGTCTCTGTTGCTCATTATATTACTATTTCTTTTATTTATTTCAATTTCGATATACATCTGTCCTTTCATATCCATTCCTGATTCCCCTTTTACCTTTCTTTGACTTTCATAGTTTCTTCGTGACTTCAAACTTTCACTTTTTGTGTATAACTCAAGTTATTGTTACTATATGTTAATACATTGCATGTTAATTCTATGGAAAAGTGTAAGATGGTCTCTACACTGTTCAATAATCATGTGTAATCTGATTTTTATATGTAATGTTAGTTTTGCTTGAATGAATAAAATAAAATAAAAATAGTCATAGATAGACATAAAGTCAATAGCCCCACGGAAAATATCAGATTTTTCAACATAAGATATTCATTCATTGGAGCTATTGATTCTCTTTCTTTACCTGATATTAATTTTGTAGGCTGAACCCCCATATAAGACACCAATAATTCTTAAAAATCAGTCTTAATTAACCTAATAATGTTGGTTATTTTTTTTCCCAACAAATGAATTGCGCTGATCAGAATATTTTGAGTACTGTTAAGTTTTTTCAAGAACACAATAATGTATTTAATCCTCAGGGAGCATCATTAATCAAGATAATATATTACTATTAAGGGCTTACGACCTATCTTGAGACTGGCTAAAGTTATCATTATACACAATGTATCGTTCACTAATTCCACCCATGATAAACTACAATTTCTATCAAATTTTTGAAGTTGTGTATCTGCACACCTCGTTTCGTATACGAGTGGTATTTTTACTAAAAACTTTGTACTTACTTACTTACCATCACGCCGTTTCTCCGTGGGGGTAGGCAGAGAGGATAGAGCTCCACACTCTTCTGTCCTGACATACAACTCTCGCTTCATACACATTCATACATATTCGCATGCAAGCTCGCCGGTTGTTGAAGTTTCTAACGGGACCATCTTCTAGTATCTGGTTAATCTGGTCATGCCACGTCTTCCGCGGGCGCCCTGTCTTTCTGGCGCCATCAACACATGCATATATCTTTCTTACCATTCTTTCCTCATTCATTTGCTCAACATGCCCTTTTTTAATTCTGTTGATTATGCTTAGATCAGCTTTACATTTATTCCTAATATCTGCATTCTTTACTCTATCATAAATGGATTTGACACACATACGTCTGAGGGATCTCATTTCCACTGCATTCAATCTACTTTCGTTCCTCTTCTGCCAAATTTTGTTATTCCCATAAACCAATATATATGTCGCTACTAATAATGAGATACCTATATATATTTTGATTGGAGTTTTTAAATTAAATATTTTTTAATGTATTTTATACCCAGCGTTCTGTTAGAGTCCCATTAAAAATGTTTTACTGTGTTAAATGTATAGTTTGAATTCCTTTGGAATTCACAACACAAGAAGTGAAAGTTTTTTTTTAAACCCTTGTCAATCCATCACTATTTCTTGTACTGTATTTCTTTCTCGTTTCAATAATCACATCTATTTCTTCTTAAATAATTTTATTATATGTTTAGTTTTTTAGCGTTTTCTTTGTTGTAAATGTGTATAAAAAATATAAAATCCACGTTATTCTTGAATGTTTCGTATAAAAAGCCAACATCCAATAAAACTGTTATCTTCTCGAGGCTTTCTTGTTTATAACGAATAATTCTGTTAGATTTATTATCCAGATTTGAATTTCCCCGAAATGTTAGATATCTGAAAATCTTCTGCCAAATTCTCTCGATTCTATTTCGTATTTCGGAAATAAAATTTAATGCCAATATTGGTCCATTTAAAAAACTGAATATCAAAGAGATTTGAAACCATTTCGATATTTATATATTTTTTGGCAAAAGATCTCAAATATTTAGTTAAACTTTATTGTAAATAAAAGTCATACCTCCCTAATTTTTATTCATTTAAATAATATTAAATTTTTTGTTAAATCTTGTGTGTGTACTTCGTATAAATTATTTATATTTAATTTCATAATTTTTTCTCATAATCTTGAGATGAACATTTTTGAGCAAAATAAAATATAATATTATCCCAAGACTTTAGAAATAGAAGGAAAATACGTAAAAGGGTATGTTTCAGCACTTTGGGCTGATATTGATAATAAATTTAAAATAACTTGAATGGTGGTCTAAAATTAATAAGGGAAATGCCAAATGGATTCGCGAAACTTCTGGAAACCTAAAAATATATATGTAAGCGGGATAACACCCTGAAGACGAAAAGTTGTTGTTTTGACAGAAGCGAAACTATAAACAATAAACGAAAAGGATTGCGAAACGATGCGAATTAATCAACTAGCGAAATAAATTACGAGAGTACCTACCAGGTGTTTTAGACGTTTGATAATATTGAAAATTACTAGAATGGTCAAAAATAAACAGTGGAAATGCTGCCGACTAGATTCGCGAAAAGTTTAGAAACGCAAAATATTGTAAGTAAGCGGGATGACGCCATCAAAACGATCAGTTGTTATTTTGACAGAAGAGAAACCATGAACGTAAAACAGTAAGTGCACTGCAATCCGGTGTGCATTAATCAACCGACGAAATAATTTAGGAGAGTACCTACCGGGCATTACACAAATTTTAGATAGCGATTAGTATGAAGACATGGGTATAAAAAATATACAGGGTCGATTCTCCCGCACATAGATTATTGTTCCAGTATATTATTTATAAGAAACGAAGGAATGCTAAAGAAACTACAAATAGTACAAACAGAGCGATGCGCATAATACTGAAGTGTAATATGAGAACTAAAATAACGAAAATGTTTAATGCCCTAGGACTGGAAACCGTAAATCAGAGAATAATTATATAATGTAATGGTGCAAATATTTAACATTAAACATGGATTAGTACCCAAATATTTTGATGAAAGGGTGGAGCTGAATAAGGATTTTCATTCCTACAATACAGAAGGGAGCAACAACATAAGACTACCAAAGAAAAAGAAAAACACCTCACTAAATTGTATGATGTATAAAGGTATAAAAATATTCGATAGCCTGCCAAAAGAAATTTAAAACACGGAGAATATAAGGAGGTTTAAACTGGAGTGCAAATATTTTATTATAAAAACTTTAAAATGATGGAATGCAATATGTCGAAGTGAAATCACATATTAGCCCACACAACATTTTGTGTGGAATTAAATAATTAAGATAAATAAAATAAAATATATGCTAGTTTTTTCAGGACCTTGGACGTTGCATGTATTACCATTATTACCATCAGTAACTATAACGAATTAAAAAAAAAATTATCTGCCCCAGAACAGGTTTCATCTATTAATTCAATTTCAATTCAATTTTATTTTTGTATATAACATTTACATAACAAAAATACATTCAAGTCGTAAATGTTATAAATTAAGAGTTTATAAAATGTCTTAATTAACATACATACTCACGTCAAACGTGTAGGAGAATCCTACTTCCGAAAACTCTCTCAGAGATATGTAACAGATCGATGTCCAAAACGATATTGTTCAGCATAGCAGTAGCTCTTCCAACATGCATAACCATCGGCAGGTTGGTCCTGTATATTGTAATGTGAAACAATCTATGCTGACGATGTCTAAGGAACATACAAACCAATACTCTGCATAATTTTAGTATTTTCGATCATACCGCGCAAAAATCGATAAAAAAGTGGGGAATTATAGAATTCCTAAATTAAAAAAAGTGTAATCGTAAATATATTTTAATAATGTATTTATTAATTGTATACACTTTTTTAAAGGAAATAAAATATAAAAATAAATGAATAAGAACAAGAAATGTACTTCTTTATATAAAAAAAGCTCATTTGAGAAATAACGTGTGTTATGTGCCCCTAAAAAACGTAATCAGTCCTATTTTTGGACAATTTACCTTAATCAAAAGACCGAGTCGATAATCCAGGTTTGGGTCTTGTTTTATGGACCCCTAAACCCTGTCGAAACGTACATGGAGTGGTTAGGGTAGGAATGAACCCTTTCTGAGATAATTGATGGTTTTTTCATTAGGAGGAAATGCCTTACACCGAGATTAATTAGACAAATGTGTACGTACCATTCGTTACGAAGGGGTAAATTCCACCTCGATTAATCAAAACTTCGCTACACCTAGACTTTTAGTTGCGTTCTCGCTGTATTAAATTAATTACTCGTAAAATCGTGATGTCTGGGATAATTCTTGATTTATTTGGTTCAGGTTTGAAGGCAAAAAATGTAGTCCATGACATTATTATTCAATTTTCTTCTACCGCGTACGAATGAAGCAAATATGAGAAGAGAAAATGAAATCAGTGCCCCCGAATAACTGAAACATGACAGAGAGCGGTGAAAGAGTGCTATCCAAGGCAAAGGCTTCCAAACAGATTACGATAAAGGGGATGGAAAAAGGAATAAGAAGACATTACGACAATGTCAATACTCAGTCATGCAGAGGTGCAAAAATTTGCCTAAAGATTTATTTTAAATATTGTAATGTATCTAAATTGAAGTCTGTCTGAATAAATGAGAGCGACAAACAGTATGAAAGAGCGAATGAGTAAAAATGAAGAAGCACCATATTGATGCTCCCTCTTACCACTCAGATACCACGTCAATAACAACTTATTTTCTATCGGAATACAGTAATATTGTCGCGTGAACTCCTTTTTACAAAACTAATAAAATATCTTGAAGCAGAATAGCGAGTTCCTCTGGATTCCCGAGTACCTACAAAGTTCTCCTCCTAAGGACGAGAATAAGAGAAAAGGTATTAGGAAAGAATGGTAATGGGAAACCTCATCGCTAGGAGGACGCACAGTTTCTTGCCGAGGAACCGGCGATTCTTTTACATAAAAATAAAAACAATTCTACAAGAAATTTTTTTTAATCGTTCATGTTATCTTTGATTTAATAATAACCTTATAACAAATGGTTTTCCATTTGTTTTATTTGTGTATGCATACGGTTCAAACAATCATTAATAAAAGTAGTAAAAAGACAAAAGTTATCCTTTCAAGTTCCAACACTATTAAGAAAAAGTACAAAAGAAAGCAATCTAAATAACAATCAATAATTTAAATAAACACACTTTAAAATATTAATAATGTATATTATACCTGATCGTGTCACGTATTTTGTGACTGTTTTCTATTTCCGGTTTGTTAGTTAATTAGTTCGAAGACACAGCCTTCGGAAACGTTTATGTTTTTTATTTAAAAAGTTGAACAAGCTTTTTAATGATTACCTGATTCAATACACATTCATCTTCTTTTTTACTGATTCTATTCAGTCGCAAAGCTTATTCTACTAAAGGGCACAGGTATATATTTTGCAGGTTGCGTATATAGTGCACAGATAAAGACTTCAGTTTGATGTGGACTTTTATCGTTCCATGTAAGTATTTCATGTCCTTCTATCATTCCATGAAAATATTTCATGTGCTTGGTCCTTATATCTATAAAGACAGGTAATACCAAATTTAATTATATGAGGCTCAGTATTATATTTTGTACGCGTATTATATTTTTCTTCCCCTTGTGGAAGGTTGTCACACTTGGGCTACTACAGCCTCTGTATGATCACATCAACACATGCAGCCTGTCTATACAAATTACACCCCTCACATTAAACCGCCCCCGAACGTGCCTCAGGGGTGTAAAACCTGGGCACGCGGATAAAATGGACTGACACGTGACAAGGGATGATTTTGAATATAAAAAACTCTAATTTACTGAGGAAATAGGGAGACAGTTTTATGACCTCCGCACATAAATTCACTATAGACTTAAATAAGATAATTTCACTATAGACTTAAAAAATTAGCTGGATTTCAGATATCAAAAAAAAATTTTTTTCTCCCTTCATATCAAGTGAACATTTTGCCAAATGTGTGGGCCCACTATATATTATTAATTATTTAATTATGTTGTCGCTAGAGTGATATTGTCATCATAGGACAGTATCACGTTTATTTTTACGCACAACTGCCAGAGTTTAAAATATGTAGTACAAATAGTAGTAAATAGTAGAAATGGTATGGGCGGGGGAAATAAAAGAAAACTTCCAAATATTTTGATAAAAGTCATTATTACTATTTCATGTGTGTCAGCTATAAACAAGTAAATTTCTTTTCTTTGGAAACCGGCATGTAAAAATGCTATCATATTTATTTTTAGCGAAATTTAAATTATATTAAATTAAAATTATTATTATTTATGAAATTTAAAGTGAATTAAATTTAATAAATATTAATATTACAAAATTTAAAATAAATAAAATTTTAATAAATAGTTCTGTAGGTTAACTATTTTAAGTGTGAGAGCTATTTCAGCTTGCAAGGCCATTATCAAACAGTGGATATACTACGTATAAAAGACTTATTTATGAAATTTTAAGTTACCCCTTGCCCTTTAGAGTAATTAGATATTTGTGGTGAAGACCTATATTAATTAATGTTCGTTTATTCCCGAGCACTTATCATTAAAGATGCCCCGGTTTACAAAATTCTTGTGATATGCTTAATTATGTTATGTTTAATTATCAAAATTCCTCGTTTTCTTTAAGTGTTATGTATAAATATTATTTTAATTTATGTCCATGATTTATGGGTTTTTTAAAGATATTGAGAGGTGGAGTGAAGATCATTTTTTGTTGACTATTTCAAATTTTTATACTTAAACTTTTATTTTCTACAAATTTAACACAAAAAACATAAATAAAATAGTATTATCATAGCTAGTTTAGGTAAGGTTAGGTAAGATAAAAATACAATGTCACTTTGTATTTAAAGTGACAGTGTATTTTTACACATCTTCAAATGAAAAATGTTAAGACTATAACAAAATAACTTAACCGTCGTCTTGTGACAAATGAGTCTGGAAGAATATGCAACATAAGGTGTGTATAAGTATAATAAAATGTTTGTCTTGTCGGTGTTTAAAAAAAACCTATATTTTTATTTCGCATATTTATTTCTGTGTGCGGGGGTTGGAAATATGCGTGATGACTAATATTTATAAGTGTGCAGCCACGCCACACACGCACATGTGTGCGTGTAAGAGGAATCACTTTTTTTTAGATTTCTCTGTCTAAATCGTATGCAACATCGAAGACACAAATGCTATAACCCCATTCAACTGGATGGGGAAACTTTAGACAACTGTGACGCACCTGAGTGTCTGGGCTCAGTTGTTCACAGATATGGAGGATGGCAGTGGATGTTGACCACCAGAATAGATGCGGGATGGATAAAATTTAGATCCACAACAGGAATCTTGCGTGACCCGTGAAATGCTTATAAAACTTAAAGGAAATATATATTGGACCCATGATAAGTACAGCTCCGAATGCTGGACTATTTGTTCAACTCCTGCTCTAGACAACTCGAACCAGCAGAAATGAGAATGATAAGATGGTCGGCATTAATAACATTTAAAGATAGGATCAAAAGTTCACGGTTGTCATGGACAAAAATATTAAGCTGGAGGAACAACAGCTGACAGGGCAAGGGCACGTAAGACGGAGACCACCAGAGTACACTGTGAAGCAAATAATGTCTGTGGAGTTTTATCGACAGTCATACACAGGAAGACCAAAGAACTCCTGGATGATTCTATGCTCCTATATCCTATAGAGAACCGGTCTGGGTGAAAGCAATACCCAGAATCGAAGAAGCTACAGCCTGATAACGAAAAAACCGATAACAACAAGAAGAAGAGATGCAGCTTTAACAGGGCACTCATTTATTTATATTTATTTTATTTATTTATCTTCATCTTGTTACATGACATAGGAGATGGAGCCGCTCATCTCACTACGAAGAACCCGTGCCAAGATGAGCAGCTGAAAAACATAGTGAGAACAAAAAATAATAAAGATATAAAACAAAATACAATACAACTATAAGATTAATTAATTAATTAATTGAGTATATAAATATAAAATGTGGATAATAAGAACAGTATATATTGTACAATACAAAATCAATAGTGAAAGTAAAGTAATATATATAAAAAATCATATGCATGGATAGTAATGAAATGTATATATAACAGTTAAAAAGTATATTTAGGTATATACCTATATAAGAAAATTAAATGAATGTTTGTGTATATTAAATAGTGATAAGAAATGAAGTTTAAGGGGTTACATGGGTTTCGCGGCTTCAAAAAATCGTTTTTTTTTTATTGTCTTATTAATTTTTACAACATCTTGAGAATATTATCCTAAATTTTCAAGTCGATCCAATAAAAAATTTCGGAGATACAGCCTTGGGAAGGTGCCTCGGTAGGCTCAGCGCGCCGCAGGTAGCTGCTCGTCTATTATTTGTCCGTCCTTACTGTCCATTGCTTTCATTTTCTAAGGGCAACTAGTTTGAAATATGTCAGTTTGTGATTACTTCTTGAAACACGAGGTTTCACACAAAATAATAATGAAAGCTTAGCCAGTTAATCTGGAAAATTACTTCAAAAAACTTCCTGCTGGTTCACAGATCGTTAATATTGCTGCATTGGTCGCTACTCGCACTTTTAATGAAGGAAAACCAGCTTAATTATTATTTATGCAAGGTATGGATTTAAAACATGGCCGAAATTCCCGCGAATATGCCCGAAACTCTGATGAAAACCGTGTTTGCGCAGCCGAAAAAAAATCTTCGAGCGAGACTCGCGAAGCCAGGATTCATCGTAGACAGGAGCAAAAGGATGCCCTGGACATTGCAGCTGCTGCAGGTTCCTTACTTTATGACCCAGGAATCTATGATTCAATGTAAGTAAAAAAAAATTTTTTTTTTCAAGTTTTATTGTTACTCAAAACTTTAAACCCGTTTATCTCGAAACTGTGTTTTCAAAATAGGTTGACAAAATTTCTCTAAAACTACTCAACCAATCTTGATGAAATTTTACACTGGTCTTCGAGATACAATTCACGAGGACTTGAACAAAGGAATTTTTTTTTTACAATCACAACTATTTTAAAAAAAAAATGTTGAGCAAAATTTACCGAAATTTGCATTTTTTTGTAAAGAGGTCTGCCAAAAATCCAATTTTCATTTTTTTTTCTTTCTCTTTGTTCAGATTCTAGTTTATGGTCTTAACTAAAACACATACTTTTTTTTTTCACTTCAGATGATCCTGTCATGAGTTCTACTGTCAACGCGGACGCACCTTTTTTCCGAGGGGTCACCGAAAATGACGTCCCAATGGCGGAGTTTTAAATATTTTCTTTTGAAAATTTCAGAAATTCTTTGTCAAATATATATCTTTAAGATAATAAAAAGTTTGAATAAAATACTTTATATTTTGTATTAAAAAAAAATTGTTGAAAATAGGCCTTTTTTTCCCCGAGTAAACCCATGTAACCCCTTAATGCTATATCAATTCTTCTCTTAATTTAAACTTCATTTTACCAAGACCTGGATATGCGTGGGTGATGAAAAAACAAAATTGGCGTTTATAAATGTTGAGAAACCCTGCCGTGGAAAGTACAGGTGCGCAAAATGGGGCGAGCCTTCAGTAGGGGATGAAATGGATGCACAAAATTGTGTGGTATTTTGTTAAAGTGTTTCTCTTAGCGCGCCCTTAGCGAAAAAGCAAAATGAACTGTTTTATTATCGGTGATTCGCTCTGAGTGGGCTGCGTTCGAGTGTTAAGGGAGTTACTTGAGTAAGATGATTTCAAAATTTTTTATGGGTAATATTTTAAACCTTTTCTCTTCGGTGCTGTTAACGGAGTTGACGATGCCTGTAATTATGTGAATATCTCTGTTAATTTATAAAGTACAGCGTTCATATTTTAGCTTGATTGCCTTGTGATACGTGTTTGTTGGGTTCTATTAAATGGTAGTTTGTTTTTATTTTATATGAACTTATTTAAGGTATATACGTATCAAATGTTATATTAATGACTAATGTAATTAGTAAATGTAAAATATTGGTATATAGTCTATTATAATCTAATTTGTCATCATTTATTTAATTTAAATTTCAAATTAGAAAATTTGGAAAAAAGTAAAAGCGTTAATTAAATAATTTATGTACATACTTTAATAAATTAAAAATAGTCAAGTAGGCGTTTGGAAATAGTGATCCACTAAATTTATCTCGGGTCCTGTGAAACTGACAGTAAAGAAGAGAAGAATCTAGATACAACATTTGTACAAATAGTACCTTAACCACGGATAAACACGTTGTATCGTATATTGGACATCATACGAAGAGGCGATAAAAATGTTAATAAGGAAATTGGCAGTCGGTATAATGTTTATGCACTAAATTCGCCGTAAACACGCATGCATTGCCTTGGTAACAAATACTCAAAATTCGAAGACATTTTTCGTTTTAGAAGCCTATCCGAATTAAATAATTATTTAGACTTGCTATTTAGAACATGCCACTAGAACTAATTACAGTTTAATATAATGTTCACAAAATATTCATACTTGTACTTTAATTTCACTCTAGGACCATCTATTAGGGTCATTAATGACCTGTTGACAGTCTGTTAAAAAATAATAATTTATGATTTTTTTCTCCCATGAATTATATATATTTATTTATTTTAATGTGTCCTAATTATTGCTCATTTCCCTTTTTATTTATTTATTTTATTTTGAGGAAAATTAACAGCAAATTAACGTCTTAACAAATATAAAATAATGGTTTTAAAATTATGACAATTACAAATTCTCCACTGAATATAGTAATTTAATTTAACAGCGAGTGGAGAAGGTGGAGATAAATGTGGGACAGGAGTAGAAGGGAAGATATATTGTACGAATTAGTTTGGTGGCGGTTGTGTAGATATTGTTTGTTTTATGTTTTTTATCGTTGAGTTGAAAATGTCATTATGGTGATAGTTTGTGTTAAATGTTTTATATATTTTTTTGATTATTTTATATTATTATCTTATTTATCTGGTATATTGGTTAAATAATTAAATTTTAAATAATTTTTATACAGTGTAACATGACCAGAATACCTAAGTTTTTGAAGTTTCATAGTTTAGAATAAATGCTAATCTCATTTATTTATTGTTAAATCTTTTATGAATTTATAATAAAAGCATTCAATAATATAAACAGCATCACTTTTCCAGAAGATCAATCATTCGTTGCTTCCGCTCTTTTAGAGTCCATATTTCAGAGCCATAGAGAAAGATATAGAAATTCTATCAAGCTTGGATATTTACGAAACTTTTTGAGCTTGTCCGTAGCAGGCTCATGTAATAAATATTCTGATTAAACTTAAAATACCTATAAATATTTCCCAAATATATATTTTTTGATTTTGTTAATGTCTATACTTTGATTTTTAACTTTTAGTGTACGTTGAATCCTCCTAACAATTTTGTGGTTAATTCAAAGAGTATTTATTCTTGTTAATTAAATTATGATATATAATTTTAAAAGTAAATATAAAATTCTACACAACGTTGAAGAGAACATCTAAAATAATACCAGCGATTTTAGGTGCACAGAACACAGGTGCCATCTAGCGCCCAACATGTTAGCGTTTACAAGATGGCCACCACAATGGATGTGGAGCTTAAGCCAAGTGTACACTGCGGTTACTGCAACTTGATTCAGTGGGTACCTAGATATTATTAGGCGGCGAGTTTCTAGTAGGTACTTGATGCCTCGCTTACAAACTGCTTAATTCATTTTGCTGATGGCAACAAAACTGGTTAGTTTCAAAGTTTAGTTGCATCTTAAAACTTTTGTAAACTTTTGTTTCTTAAATATTATGTATTTTGGGATTGTATAATATATAATATGTAGGTATTCATTAATTGTTTGTCATACAAGTATTTTTCCTTGTTTTCATACAATATAACATTTTTACTTATGTACATACTTGACGCAAGTGTATATATATATATATATATATTATATATCTATATATATATATATATAATATATAGATATATATATATATTATATATATATATTATAATAAATTATATATATATTATATATCTTTGCATCAACACTGTGGTCCAGTCAGCTGGATATTCCACTGTCTCTTGCAGGTTTTTCATAACGTTATCTGCACATCTCCATCTTAATCTTCTTTGCAGTCTCCATACTTATTACGTTACACAAGTTATGGGACTCATCTTTATTAGCTTTCCTGCCCAACCAGATGGCGGACTACAGTAGTCAGAACACTTTTATATAGGGTTAACGATATACCTAATGTTGCAATGCGGGATTTGATTTTTATTGATATCTATACTAATATTAAAAAAAAGTAAAGTTTCTAAGTTTTGATGTGGGAGGTCATCTCCGAAACTACTCATCTGATTTAAAAAATTCTTTCAGAAATATTTATAATGAATCTTCAGATTATTAGGCTATACGAAATTCCGCTAAAAATAAACGAGCTTGGAGAAAAATTTTGCAACGTAAGTCGACGAAAAAACGGTCGAGCAAATACGTTTCTTACGAACGCTGCCTTAACGGTAAGAGATTTATTATGAATGTTTTCTATAAAAAAGTTGTAGAACTTAAAAATGTTTATTAAAAAGTTCATAACGACATATATCTATATGTTAAGGTGAATGCACAAATTGATAAAATATGAATAAATTATATATTTAAAATTAATCGTTATATGTTGGGGGTTATTAAAGTAGGTAATGTTATATTCTTATCAAAATAAATATAGACTTATTATCAGGGAAATTTTATGTAGATCAAAATTGCCTTTTACTCAATATTGTTTTGACGAGTAGTTTAGATAATATTGATTTTTCACTGATAATTACAGTCTCAAACTGAATTCTGCGCGGGAAGCTCAGGGTACAGCTCGTATTTTAGTAAATAAAGTAATAAACACTCTTTTTTCAATACTGTTTAATTTTAATACATATTTCGGTAGCATTGCACCCTTCTTCAGGACAAGAACTCTGAAAAAAAAATATTCTACTAAAGACAGATAGATTTGTAATCTGTGTAGGGAGGGTATTGAAAGGAGATATGGTTACAAATTAAGTAGGCGAAAAGTAATTATAATGTAAAGGGCTATTAACAAAATTAAATTGAGAGGGCTAAATTGAAAATAGAACCCTCTTAAACCTGTTTCTTTTGCAATTATTTTGTGAACTAAACTTGAAACCAGACCCCGTTATAACTTCCTCTCGCCATAACTAATATTATAATACAATTTATCATATTATGTTATAATTTGTTGTATTAATAATCTGTTAGAATTCCAAATAAAATCTAACAAATCTGTCTGTCTATACTGGAGAAATTTATTAATTATGTATAATTCTATTCGCATCCGCAACATCGCTCCCGAACCATGTAAAATTTTTGGAATAAACATTAATCGTGGTCAAAACAATGTGTGAATGATTTAATTTATTAAATGTCCACGAAATAAAATTGAAAAATAAAAAAACAAGTGTTTATTTTTTGTCATTTTTTGGGTGTAAAAAAATGCAACAGCATAAAAATAATAAAAAAATATTTTGAATGTAGTCATCGAGGATTCAAGGTTTTATAGGATATTTACAGCTTAATCTCTTCTAAAATCATATTTCTAAATTATTGTTAAAAGCCAAGGTAACAATATTCACTTCAACCAATCAACATCCAAGGATAGGTCACGTGAAAACATACGACAGATATACTTGTGTTGATACATACAACAGATATACAGATATAGTGCGGTTGATGTTTATTTTAGACTGAAACATCATAGTAAATACAACAACATCCAATTATATAAAAATTAAATGTAGCAATGTCCACCAATCAACATCCAAGGATAGGTCACGTGAAAACATACAACAGATATACTTGTGTTGATACATACAACAGATATACAGATATAGTGCGGTTGATGTTTATTTTAGACTGAAACATCATAGTAAATACAACAACATCCAATTATATAAAAATTAAATGTAGCAATGTCCACCAATCAACATCCAAGGATAGGTCACGTGAAAACATACAACAGATATACTTGTGTTGATACATACAACAGATATACAGATATAGTGCGGTTGATGTTTATTTTAGACTGAAACATCATAGTAAATACAACAACATCCAATGGATGATAAAAGGAAAGGGAGCACTGGGGCCACGGGGGCTGGGGGGGAGGAAACAGCAAAGAGCCCGAGGAAAGGGGAAATGGAGGAAGGAGAAACGGAGAGGGGGGAGAGAGAGGAGAGAGGAGGAGAAGAGAGAGAGAGGGAGAGAAGAAGAGAGAGAGCAGAGAAGAGAGAAGAGGAGAGAGACGAGAGAGAGCGAGAGAGAGAGAGCGGGAGGAGAGAGAGAGAGAGAGAGAAGAGAGAGGAGAGAGAGAGAGAGAGAGCGAGAGAGAGAGAGAGATGAGAGCGAGAGATAGGAGAGAAGAGAGATAGAAGAGAGAGAGTAAAGAGAGGAGATATGTATATAATATATAGATATATAATATAACATTATAACTAGGAGGGGCAAGTTTTAAAAGCTTATTTCTAATATGGATGTACGTTGCATATTCAAGAAAAATCTCTTGACTAGTTGACAGGTTTTTTTATTTATGTCAGAATACCCAGTGAGGTAGTATGGCTTTTTACCACCCCACATAGAGTGTATGTTTATCTAGGGAGAGAAGAGCAAATAGCCCGAGGGAAAGTGAAGGAGTAAGGGAGACAGGAGAGGGTGAGAGAGAGAGAGAAGAGAGAGAGAGGAGAGACGAGAGAGAGAGAGAGAGTACAGAAGAGGAGAGATGAGAGAGAGAGAGATATAGATAGAGAGAGATAGGGAGAGAGATAGAGAGTAGAAGAGAGAGAGAGAAAATAGAGAGAGAGAAGATATGAAGAGATATGAAGAGAGATGATAGATAGATATAGTATATATATGAGATATTATACTATATATATATATATATAAAATTGTTAATCATGAGGAGGCAATTGTTTTTAAAAGCTTATTTCTAATATGATGTACGTTTCATATATTCAAGAAAAATCTTCTTGACTAGTGACAGGTTTTTTGTATTTATGTCAGAAATACCTCAGTGAGGTATTGCTTTTACACCCCACATAGAGTGTATGTTTATATAAAACAACATTTTATATTATACAGAATTATAAACCTCGCAGGACCATATTTCTGCCTTGATTATGGGTTGAGAATGTTCAAGCAGCCATGACTTTATATCAATAGTTATGGAGTTATGCAATATCAAAATTTTCATTTATATTTCTGACTCGTTTTTTTTTCAAAACATTAAACTATCAATACAGTAGCTTGTATCGATTACGAAAAATTGTTTAATTAAATGATAAAAACCTTACAGATATTCCAGTTGGAATGTTTTCCAATTAGAATTAGAAAGTTTTTATTGTTTTATTCGACTTGTGTTAAAGGGAATGAATTTTTCAAATTCAATCTAAGTTACTGTAACTATATTCCAACGTTTTACAAAAAAATGTGTCAGAAATATTGAAAAAAATGACAACTTAGATGTCGCATATCTCCATAACTATTGACATCATCGTTGCTTGAACATTTTCGACCCATAATTAAAACAGGAATATAGTCCTGCGAGGTTATTAATGTTTTCCGAATAACTCTGAATAGGGTTTAGAGGATTATGCAAATACTATGCACTGAAGCTAAAATTGGACAGCCTCTGGTTATGATCATTTATTAGACTGCTCTGCGCCTCTGTGCGCCCATCTCGGCATTTCGAGCTTCATGGGTATACAGCTGCGCGCCACCAACGCCAGATGGCGGCCTATGCCTGCAGTAAACACACCACGAACGACTTAGCGGTTACATGATAATGCGAAATTTGACGGAAAAAACTTTTTCAAATATTCGTTATAAAAAATTACAATCCCACAAATAACATTAATGTTATAATCTTAACTGTAAGCAGGACAATTTGTTTGTCTTTTAACAATTGGAAACTCGAACGGTGTACCTTAATATGGCTGAATTCTCAATTATTATGGATTTTTTAGATCAACGCAACTTTTTTGAGCTTGTAATGTCATTTTTATCATCTACTATGACCATTAAAATATCCATCAAATATATATTTTTCAATTTTTCCAGAAGAAAATAGATTTAAAAAAATATGTATAAATTTTTTTTTGTCATTTTTCAGTAAAATATAAAACGAATAGATACCAAAGAGTGAATCATTGAAAGTTATAACTAATTCACTAACAATAATGCCATATTCCCAAAAATGTAGGCAGAGAGGATGGAATGCAACATTTTTGGCACAACACTTTTGCTTCGGCCACATTCATGCTCGCTCTACGCTTAAAACCTTTAATAGATCCGTCCTGCAAATTTTGTTGTATCTGATCATGCCAGGTCTTTTTTCAACGTCTTCTTTTTTCAAAACTCTCCTAACATATTTTCTCAACCATCCTCTCGTCGCTCATATGTTACACATGACCAAACCAATATATCTACGCTACAGGCAGCATTACATTACTTTCTACTAATTTATTCATTCCTCACCCTATCAACCAAATATTTTCCACACATGCGCATTAAGATAAAATGATAGTGATAGTCTTCTATGCCTATAAAACTCAATGTCTGTCTGTCTGTTCTCTACACAAATCTATACCGTTTGTTCGATGTGACCCAAATTTTGCATATTTGGCAGATGCGTTACGTGTGTCACGGAATGTACCCTTCAATCGAATTTGAAGCGGAATGAAATGAAGGTTGCGTATTCGTGAAAAGTTCAAAGCCCATCGATGCCCGTAGATATATCTGGCAATCTAAAGCAGGAGGAGGTACGGGACGACAAATAAGTACTTACAATTAAATTGTCGATTTACTGAAGAATAAGTTGTACAACAATGAAGGACGGAGTAAAATGAGTACGCGGCGTAGGTTACGGCGGTCGGCGAAAGAGTGATTGTGGTACCGGCGCTCTACAAGCCGGTACCTCGCCGGTGCCATCGGGTTTCTTATGCTGGCTCGCCTGGAGCGCGATTGGTCCATTGGCACACTGGAGGGACTAGAGCCCGGGAAGGCCGAGATCATCCACACTTACCTATTTTTTAGGACCCGGCGCATACATAGATGATATTTCCCCCCTCCTCAATTACTCTTACTGATATATTTTCCGTACAAATGAACACCGTTTGACAGATCTGAACCAAATTTTGCATACACATGCGTTACATACCGACGGAATACATTGACTGCGTTCCAGCCTAGATAAAATAAAAACATTGTTTTTATAGGGAGTTTGCAAAACTAAGAAATCTCTCCACAAACTTATTTTTAACTAAATCCTTAACCCAAATAATGCTGTATGCGAAGAGCTAGTATTTATAGAAAATTAAAACGTATTTGATGCCATCAAAAGATCGCGTAATTATGTCTGCGCGAATAAGGTGTATCTCAAAGTTTCACTTGTGAGATTATAATTAGTCAAAGAGTTTCATCAATCAGTCTTAATGCAAATAATTCATCACACGGGGGTAGGTACACCACGCACGGATAGCTGCGTCACGAGGCTGCCAGATCGTCGTAGATCGAGAGAGATGACGCAGAATAATTTTAGCTGTAATTTCATCACTGCTCTGTCGAGACTGTAACATAACACACTCAGTCTACAATATTTTTGGGGTGAATATATTATGCAGATTAGGTGGATATACATAACTTGGATCAAAATTTTAATGTCTCTCAGAGACGAACAAGAACACCAGAGTTTTTATATTTTACTTTATATAAATTAACTTTGCTTAAACCACTTATTAATTGAAAAAAATCAACATGTTTCGAAGAGTGTAAATAGTAAATTGAATATTATAAATAATCAGGTCCTTTTTGCAAATAGATATCTTTTAAATTTATTTTCATGTTAATTAGGTACTTTATATTATCATTTTCCATACATAACTTTTTAATATTTTGATCTATACTTCGATTTTAAAATATTATTTTTGTTTTCCTGACGAAGAAGCCATTGGCTTCGAAACATATTGATTTTTTTCAATAAATAAGTGGTTTAAACAAAGTTAATTTATATCAATTATAATTATGTTACCACAAAATAAATTTGCTACATTTGAAGAAGAAGTTTTTTCATTTTTATCATTTGAGAACAAACTATGGTCAAAACTTCATAATTACCTAGGATTCTGCAAATTTTGATATTTTTTTTAAACTTTAACCCTACTAGTAGTTTGTTGGTGTGGAGGTCATGACGCTTGCTTAGTGGTCTGGTTGTCGATGGTTTGGGCCCCATTCCAGGACACCAGAAAGTTAGTCCTATATTATTATTCATTTTCCATATATAACTTTTTTAATATTTTGACTGTCTTCATTTCGATTTTGTAGAACTCCATGTTAATTATTAATGAAATTTAAAATTAATTAAATTTCAATACTTATTGATAATGACCTAGCAAGCTGGAACAGGTCATACATAAAATAACGTTTAGTCTGCAGAACTTAATAATTTTTATTATTCATTAAAATTTAACTTTTTAAAATTTCATTAAAAATAAACATTAATTATGCGTTTCTTTTGTTAATTCGCGTTATTAAGTAATCTCAGTGACATCGTAAAATTGTCAGCATCCGTCTTATTTGTTACTAATAAATAATTAAATATACCTAGACCATTTTTTCAAAGAAAGAAATTTCGGAGAGGTTGAATTGAAATCATGTGAAAAAAAAACGCACATGATGCATTCTGTTAAATAGATCATTTGAAACATTTAAAACAAAAAATGTGGCCTGATGTACTTACTATATTGACTCTTTTTATCCTCCTTGTATCCAAAGGATAATCAAAATCATTCCTTTAATTCATCTTTAACGAAAAAAATTTACAGTTCAAATTTAAGATTCAACATACTACTGTATGATATCACATCTTTTGATGGTTAGCTAAACTAATTTGTAAAAAAACACAATGCCAAATCGTTGCTGTATATATAATAAAGCCAATGTGCCGTTTAGTAAATTCTGAGATGAACGAATCAATTTGTCAATTTTTCATATAAATAATGGAGATGTATTAAAAAAAACTTTGCCGTTCATTAGAAAAGTCTGCCTTGTAATTATTTAAAATATTTTTCATAAATCTATTGCAATTATTTTTTAAAACAGTTTCATTCGTTTATCTCAGAATGTACTAAAACGGCACATAGGAGTAATTATATATACAGCGACAAAACATTGATCAGAGAGATTTTTTCCAACTGTCGATCAATGTCTCCTATAGGCAAATCTAGGTCCAAGGAGGCTATATTCATGAAGATATTCGCATAACGAATATCTTTCTACACCCCAACTCGCAATAAAAGACATTCACCTACTTTCCATCTCCCCCTTTTCAAGACCAATCAAAACAAAACTCCTTTATGTACAGATCCACAAATTCACAATCACCAACTATCACCACATTGACATTTTTAACTCAACAATAAGGACATTAAACAAACAATATTTACACAAATGCATCCAAACTAATTTATCAATTTATCTTCCCTTCTACTCCCGTCCCAAATTCCTCTCCACTTGCTGTTAAATAATTTTAGAAAAATATTTTACTACGTCACACTTGTTATAATGAATTACTATATTCCGTGGAAAAATTGTATTTGGCATAATTTAATATCCATTATTTTATATTTGTCAAAATCTGCTGTTTATTTTCCCTAAAATAAATAAATTAATAATTAGAGGCGATGTCAACTCAGTTTACGGAATCTGAGAGGAATGGTTAAAGATAAGTGAATCTTTGGAACACACAAAGGCCTAAGCATGCACGTGGCGCTGTCACCCACCCATAACTCTCGCAGGTTTTATTGCCCGAGTTTCCAGGGACAAACGTCATATAACCTGATTTATATCAAAGCCATAAAGTCCTCCGCATTACCAGTCAGCCTATCTCAGAAGTTATAACATTTGCAGTACATTATCTGTAAGGATTATTATATATTTTCGTTAACTCCATAGTTGAAGGAGTGTGACTTATCGATAGACATTAATCTTCACAATTGTTGTATAAATGATTTAACACACATTCATCCTTAACTAGAATAGATGTGCCGATTGTTAATATGTGCACTTAATTTTATTTTATTTAAATGTCTTCTTATTAAAATAATACAAAACAGAGCGATACGCATAATATTAAAGTGTAGTAGGAGAACCAAAATAATAAAAATGTTGAATGCCCTAGGACTAGAAACAGTAAATTAAAGAATACAGTTTAATATATGGGTGCAAATATTTAAAATTAAACACGGATTAGTATCCAGATAGGATGAAGCTAAATTGGAATTTCCATTCTTACAAGAAGAAGCGATAACATAAGACTTTTGAATTAAGAATTGTGCCCCAATTAAATGTTTGATTTGTCTCCTATTACCACGATTCAATGATAGTATTTTTCTCTAGTTTCCTTTATCTTCCAGTTAATAACGGTCTTTAAAATATAGTCCGTACTTTACTGATAAGCATGATGAAATATATAATAATGTCTAAAACTTGTTCAAAATAGTTTTAAATAATCTTTCCTTTCAAAATACAGAAGTGAGATACTTTAGTATTCAAATGAATTATTAAATATCGCTTGATATTAATGTACGTCTGCAACTCCGAACCGTAACGGAAACGTTAAATGTGTTCAGGTGGTGTCTGAAGACGTTGGTAAATTTGTATTTTCACCCCGTTAAATACGGACCTCGGGCTAATAACTGGGTGGATACGCAATTTCTAAAACAAACTACCCCACTCGAGTTCAACTTCAAAGCTCAAAGCACATGAGCTAATGAAATTTTTAAGACAATTTTCGAAATATCAAGTTCTAAATTGCTAAACCAGCAGACACACTTTGATGTATTTTGTAATTTAATAACCCTACGGAAAACACTTTACAAGCTTGTGAAACAATATTTATGTATTTCAAAAGGTGTTGCTTCCAGGAAATATTTAAATGTGATAAATAAGAGGAAAAATAAGTTAAACACATTTTCGATTTTTTATTATAGCTTTATTAGACCATAGGCACTAAACCGAGAACTTATTTGTAAAGCGAGACCTTCGAGATGTGGCTCTATAGACGCATACTGAAAGTTTCCTGGGTTGGTAGAGTAAGGTAATTTTGAAGTTCTTCTGCATATGGTAAAAGGTCAAAAATTTCGATGGACCATAACGATAAGAATGCTTGAATATCTCGGAAATATAATGAAAGAACCAAAGTAAAGACATAAGAAACTCATTCGGTTGCGTGGGAAGATGCCACATTTCATGGCTACACAACTTGAGGGGCTAGTACCAACAACACTCGACTAAATTGTTCCGTGTGGCGTGAACAGTGTCATGTTTGTTAATATTATCGCCGAACTTTGATAGAAAATGACGCTGTAAGAATAAGTTATAAAGGCCCGATTTATGTAGCTTAAAATCGCATAGATATTGTTGCACGGGTTTGAAAACTGAAATAGTTTTGGTTAGGGTATAACTATTTTCTATTCCCTCTCAAAGATAAAATACACAAATAACACACAAAATAAAATAGCACAAAAGGCGTAGGACAAAGAATGTGGGCACGTAGCGGAGATCCGGCAGATCCAAGACGATTTCTGTAGAAGACGGGAAGAACTGAACTGGTAGGAGCTGAGAATGCTCCCTTTGTTGTCTGGTCAATAGACTACCCATGCAAACGACTTCGCGGGATGCACGAATTACCTGGATTTCAGAAACGACTACCTATTGTTGACGGGGCGCGTGCGTAAGACACTGCAGGTGGAGACAATTGGATGCCAAGATTACTTCAGGGAAGATAAGCCAAAACCAGATCTGCTGTATAGGCACTACAGATATATTGTGACTTCAACATAAATTGAACTTAGAACGTGAATCCTATGACGCAATTTTTTATTTGAATCTCACAAGCATTATAAATCGTATTCCCTCTTCCTTACATTGTACCCACACAGTGGATTGTAAGCAGTTCATTCTAATCGGCCTTATGCGCGCCAATTTGTGCCGCTCTGAGCACGGAAGAAGCCGAGCAGTAGAGGTTGTGTGAGAAGATAAGCTGAAACCGGATCTGCTATGTGGGCGTATCAGATATATTGTGATTTTGTCATAAATCGAACTCGGAACACGAATTTTATGATGAAATTTTTTATTTAACCCTTGGGGTGCCGTTACTTCAAGGAGACGAAGATATCTATTCAATTTTTTAACCAAACCCATTATGCTTCTGAGTAGCTTTGCAATACAGACTAGTAATTTTGCCGCCCTTTTTACAGTCGTCACACTTGTATCTCCTACACAAGTCACATTTGCCTAGAACACGCGAATTTTATATGCGAAAATTGAAGTACGAATACTGAGTAACTATATAAGCGATATTTTTTTTATATTAAAAGATAATAGTCTGTAAGTATATTCTTCTGTACCTCAAATTAACTTGAGGCCTGTTTTTTTAATCTCAATTTAAAGTATAATATTGTTAAAAAGACATAAGTGTTGATTTTTGTTTTCTAAAACTAGAGGTTATTTCAGTTAACTAATAAAACATTTTCTAACAACTTAAGTTAATTTTTTTTTAATTTATCATATAAAAATAATATTAAAATACATAAAAACTAATCACATGACATTTCGACACATTGAATAACAACAAAAAAACATTTTGTTTACGGGTCCAATCGAACCCCCAGGCACGCCGTGCGACACGAAAGAAGCCGAGCGGTAGAGGTGGTCAGGGAAGATAAGCCGAAACGGGATCTGGTATATAGGTGCTACAGATTTATTGTTATTTTTTCATAAGTCGTTCGGTAGAGGTGGACTTCTTCTTTTTGATAGGTGAACAAACAAATTTTCGGACCCAGAGGTAGCGTGTGGGTATTGGATGCGATTCAACCCTTTCACTTACAAAGCGTTGACATTGTACTTCGGTGTTGAGTTGTAAATGATCCTCGGAACAATATGAAGTTGTTCCAACTTGTTCTGAGTACGTGGAGAGGCAGCGGGCGGGGAGGGGAGGGCGGGGGGCGGAGACCTGGTTTGAGAATCTGTTACACGCGCTCCAAAATTAACAACACAATTTAACTTCTGCGGGACTTGTTGGTTATAAACCTACTAAGTACATCATTCAAATCGTATATTCTCAGGGAGTGCAAAAGCATTAATGATACTACAATTAGTCAGTAATGTTTATTGTATTTATTCTTTTTATTTATAAAATATTATATTAAAAAAACGTAATTAAAAAAAAAAATTAAAGACAAGTTTTTGTTCGCTTTCTTTGCGTAAACTCATAATCGATTTTTCATCATCATCAATAATCATGAAAAATGATTCATTTTAATAGAAATAATGGCCAAATCACATCAAAAATGATCTAAAAATGTATAGTCATCCACATTACGAAGTGTTGTAAGTTTCAGAGCTCTAGGTAGTCGGGAAGTTGGTGAACAATCAATTAGAAAATTCCACCACAAACAGACAAATAGAGTAAAACAAAAGCCCGTAAAAAATGAGCCAGGTAAGGAGGGTAAAGCAAATTGATGAGGCGAGTGTTGAAGGCTGCAGATACAGAGGGCGTCCGTGGAAGACCTGGCAGGACCATAAATAAATATTGGAGGAAGCTCTGAAGGAGCTTCAACAACCGCAGACGGTGCATGAGTAGATGTATGAATGTAGACGAATGTGGTATGCCAGAAGAGTGCGGTATTCTATCCTCTCTGCCTACCTGTGATGTTTCGTTAAAAAGGTACATTTTTTATGAATGACTAAAAAGGAGAAAATATTTCCAACAGCCATAAAAGTGTGGGTTTCAAAAACATATTTTTTTTATTTAATTTTAATGTTTTCGTCTTTCAAGTCTTTTTCACATTAAATCCTGTAAATAATCCGAATTACGTCGAAGACATGTGTCTTTTCCCAATGCTATTATATTATCCTCGAAACTCAAATGTCACTTTAGTAATAATCCAAACCGACAGATCCTACCGGCATGTTCAATGTCTGATGAAATAACATATGGGCATTTCAAATATTTTTTTGGATACTGATTTTGTGCTTTTATATGTTTAAACTGATTTTGCAAAATAAATTAGTTTTTTCGGAATTTTGCTCTATGACAAATTTCAGAGCGATTTTTGATCAGAAATTGAGTCAAATATTGAATACGAGATTTGTGGCTGACAGATAAATTAAACTGCATTAACCAAACTAAACTACGTAAAAATGCTTGTTGGTGCAACTTCTCATTTAACTTTTTCAATATATATTTTCCAAATTGATCTGTGTACATGATGAAAATAAGATAGCTAGTCTCCTTCAATAAGCTTCGAACCCCTGACTACTAAAATTGTAGGCTTGTATCTTATTCATAAAAATGCAATCCCGTTATTCTGGGAATTGATTTTGATGATTCCAGGATCATCTATTAACCAATTATTAACAAAAAAAGGCAAAAAGAACATATATATTTTTTAATTCTTAACCCGTGCGACTCCGGATACGAATAGCTAGGAATGATGTGGTATTCTAATTGGATCTGTATCGTCGCTATTTTCCAAATACTCTTCACGATATAATTTTTTCTCGAAAATATTTTGTTATTTACGGCACAGTTCAGATTAATTTCATTTTCATGTTAAATCCCTTAATTAAGTGTGCTCTCAGACTTCCGTTTCCAAAAAACATAAAAAAGATCCGCATAACGTAAGATGATGCATGAAATATAAACGGATTTCCGTTTCCAAAAAACAAAAAAAATGATAATTTGCTCCGCCCCAAGTATATTATAACTATATTCAATGATAAATAATGATCAATTTGCGATACATTGTTGCTTGAAAATGATTAATGTATCACAATATTTATTTTGTTCTACTACCTCAACGAATTTAGGTTCATAACTGAGATTTATTTATTTGTCTTAAATAAATACATTACATCGATATGGTAGCACCCCAAATACCCTGATTGACTTTTGTAAATGAAAATAGTTCGGAAGACTCTTTGTACGTTTATTAAAAATGATTGTAACGAAGGCTTTCATTTTAATGAACCAGCTCTAACAATCGCTAATATTTACAAAAAATAACATTAAGTACTTTTTAATAAGTAAAAGAGGTTTACAGCGAAGGGTAGCGCGTTTTTAATTAGCAATAAGCCTTCCTGGTTTCCTTATTTATTTTTTCAAAGGGTTTTAAATATTTTATCCGGTCTGTAGAAATTTCTTTGTTGAATTTAAATGACGTAATATAAGGCGATACCTTGAGAGTATATTCTAGAAGGTATTTTGCGTGGATGCTGTAGGGATCAATGCGGGACTTAATCTGGAGCATGTCACTGGGGAGTTTCCTGTGTCGTTTTAATTGGCCTAAGTAGATCCTATCTAATGCCCGTCAGACGAAGCCTTCGTAGGCACAGGGGGTCTACAAAACAAGGACTCGTATAAAGTTATTATCTCCTTGCCCTGACAACAATTATTATTTAAGTAACAGTATTATTACCAAGATTTCTGGACGTGTAGGGATGTCATTAAAGATAACACATACTCTACTTGCACTCAAGTACAATGACATGAGACCCACCATAAACTCAGGGCTATTCTTCGTGCAAGAAAATCCTTATCGGCCCAACACTTTTGCCATCGAGATTGCATTGTTAAAATGATTAAATACTATCATAAATCAATAAATACAATTTAGGAATCAGTTTTTGATTTACGAGTTTTACGATGTACGGGCGGGTTCCAAGGCCAAGATCGTGTGTCTATGACGAGCATGTATTAAACGCTTTGACCGTCAGCTAAGTTTATCAACATTTCACTTTAGAATTAAGTCTGTGTTACAGAGAATATATCAAAGCTGCCGTCTCTTGACAACATCTCGTCAAAGTGATTGTTCATTCTAGGTAGAGGAGGGAAATAACCTCGATTGGTGTTTTAAAAATCTTAGTGTGATAAAGGCTTGGAGATCTCACTGATTATACAGGGTTGTTTTTGTATATTTGTGACAGTATTTATATTAATATATACATTGTAATTAATGGAAAGTTGTTATATATAAAAAAAAGGAAAATGGTTAACACAGTATGACACCTGTCGAATATCTCTCAACCAACGCCAATCACACAATTAATCGTTGCGTATGAGACACCTTTATCAACTAAATTAATAATGATATCATTTTCTGATGCCAATTATTTCTTTGCATGAACAAATTTGAGGAATTACAACTTAAGATGTTTCACATCAAAAATTGCGAGAAGTCTTAAACGAAATATAAAATCCTGTGAACCGATTTCAGGGGCATTCTGTGAGTACTCGTACTTCATTATATAAGGAACCCGCATCCTTTGAAAGGAGCATATACCCTAATAGACATATAATACTCCCCCATAATGCGCCCTTGAGTTCGGCGCGGTTAAATTTTATACATACGTGTCTTCACGTGGCGTCATTAAGGTTAATATTTTTTTAATCATATTCTTAGATTTATATATACATTTTGAATTTTAACAATTTGGTTATAAAAGTACGATGTTGTTAACTCTGTATTAACGACATAATTAGAAAAATTACAGGGATGAACTAAGTCCGTTAGTATATGTATATTATTTTATATAAGACAGATTATACTGCAGTTAATATAATACTTATACATTCCACATTATTTAAATTCTCTGGTAAACAAAACCTTTTTTTTAAAACAAACCTTGTTTTTTAAATTTCACTATAAACCGATTCTCTTAATCAAAAACGCCATTTAGTTATAATTAATTACCTATTTACAAGGGTATTAATACTTTTTTAGAATATTATGTTAGTAAGACTTTTATATAATCGTTTCACCATTTACAAACTCTGAGTAATTTTTTTAAGTCAAACATAGGTGTGTATTAGAACCGGTGTTTTTATATGGCAATAACCAAGAAATTAACATAAGTTCATATCTATATATATTGTTTGTAAGTAGTATGTAAAGATATTTCATGTTTTTAAATTAAAAATTTATTATATTAAATATGATTAAAATTTTATTCGTGGAGTTACAAATGCTAGATTTTTTACGATTTAGTTCATTTATACGATATTTCATTTTATTCCGTTCATACTTCAAGTGAAGCAAAAAGAAAAAAAAACATTTTTATATTTATTCAATAATAATTCTTAGGTATATGTTAAGTGATCACTTAAATCAGCCTACATAGGTCGTAAGCCCTGTGGCCACCCTATACAGACTAACAAATACATTTTCCATACACATATCTTCATCTCTGTAAGATTTTTATTATATATCTTATTTTATAAATAAAATGAGTTTTAATTTATTTACAATCATTGACATAGTGCTATTTTAAATTTCACTATGTAACTTATATAACATCTTATTAATTATTAATTCAGAGTAAACATGTTAACGGTCCCTTCATATAATTTAGATTCTGCGAAAATTAAGTTTTCTTTTTATTACTTTAAATTATCAAATTTATTCTCTGTTTTAAAGTATTAAAAAGTTTGATTTTCCTTTATTTTTACTTTTTGGATACAAATTTTTTTATTACATTTTCCAAAAATAAAGAGTAAATTGGATTATTTAAGATCGTAACGAAAATTGAATTCTTGCAGATTCGTTAATATACTTAGGGACTGTCAATGTTTTTGTTTCAATTAACTACTATACTTAACAAACTTTTATTAATCAATTAGAAAAAACATACAGAAAAATTAAATTAACGAAAAAATATTTTGACTGCTACCGGGGATTTGAACCGATGGACCTCCATTTTTTTCGGAGATAGCGCGTTATCCAATTTCAATTATAATGTGTTTTCTTTAATATATTATACTTAAATTATCGTTTACTCGTTATTATATTATAATAGTGGGTTTGCCGAATAAAACAAGAGAAAATATAGTAATATATATCTTTTAAAGTATCGAACGTAGGTTTAATTTACTACCTCATATATATTTATTTATAACCTCAATTAATTTTATTATTTTACTAATATTTCACATAACTGATCCCTTCCTGATATTTGAAACATGGCAGTACAACCGAGAAAACCGCCCTTATTAATCGATTGCGTGAAAACCTTCCTTGGTTAGTAGATATTTTTTGTGTACCATTAATTATTTTGTTTCCGAAAAATCAAGTAGCTTTGATGATAACGGATAATAAATAATAATTTATCATTACACTTTTTGCTACCAGCTGCAATTATAAAAAAATATTTATAATTCTTGTTCATACAGTGGTAAGCCAGTTATCTAGTTACTGGTTGAGCAAGATTCCTAAACGATAAGAACTGCACATGACTGGGAGATTCCGAAATCGCCTGGAAGTTTCGGAATAATTTGGAAAGATCTGGAGTATACGATAATGTACAGGAATATGCGAGAAAATTAAGAAAAAACTTTTTTATTAATTGCGTTGCAGCCGCGCGCTAGAGAAAATTGTTGTGACAGCTGCAATGACCACAGAAAAAAACTGTGAACCTTTGCGATTAGCTACAAAAATGACGCGAATAAAGTGCAAGGGAGACAAGGGAAACACTCTCGTGCAACCATCAATTGAAATTACGAAATATAATCCAGTTTAAGTTTTTTTCGTGAAATTTAGTTAAATACAAGTACAGAATTACTTTCATGAACATATTTTCAAAGCAAAGCTTAATTTGAAAATAACAAAAAATTTGATGTAACATGTTTTCTGAGTATATAAATCTGTTAAACAAAACGTAACTGAATTACAAGGTTACCATAAAATGTGTTAAATAAATAACATATTTGAAATTATGTATAAAATATTTTAGAAATCTCTTAGAATTGGTTGTTTGATTAGGAGTAAGAGAAAAGTTAAGAAAAAAGCATAGATTTTTGTGTTTTCTTCACTCATTCATTCATTTATCTTCATTCTCTTGTCCTAGAAGGGTCGGGGGCCCAAAGACTCAACAAGGTGTCTCCATGTTTCCCCGTCTTGCGTTGTTTCTATATGAGTCAACCAGTCTAGACTCATTTTGTTTTCGTACACATTTTTCTGTTGCCTCTCCCAGCTTAATCGGAAGCAACTTTTGTGACGGTTCTGGGTGATTCGCGTTTTCCACCAATCCAAATACTCATTTTCGTAAAAATCTATGCTTTTTGCTTAGCCACTGATCAAACAACCGGCCCTTAAGACCACAGTTTCGCATTCAAAATTATTGATTCTAGGTTATGTAACCAAAATAAATTGATTTTTTATAAACTGGTGTAGAATATTCGAGTGAAAATATTTGTTTATTTGACCGAATAGCTGACGCGATCTCCTCAGACGTGTCCTAATCGACGTTGCGAAATTATCTTCGAAAGCGTCGCGACGCTCTATCGAATCGTGACGTCATTTGCATGCGGCATGGCGTCGTCGGCGTCGGTTGGGAGTATCAAATTCTCGATCCGCGCGTCCTTTCCGATTTTTATATCTTGGGACGGAATTTACATGGCAGAGAATAACCTTAGACACGTGGAAACCATGAATGAAATGGTCTATCGTGAAAATGTAAAAATTTGTGTCAGATATTTTTCAGATGGTGGTGGCGTTCTACATACAATGATAAATCGCAGAATACCGTATGCGCCATGCTGTAAAAGGTTTGCGATATTCGGTCACAATTGTATAAAATATCGAAGTGTAGTCCACCTCTATCATCTAATTTTTTTAGTGTTCTGAGAAATTTTTCGATGTATGTAAATAAATGAGGACTGAGGAAAAGTATGAGACATTTAAAAAAAACGTGAAAAAATACCTTCAGAAATCATGAAATTTTTGTTTTTATATATTATATTATATTATATATGTACATATCACTTACTTATTATACTTACATATTACTTTACTTATTACTTACTTATTATTATATTTATGTACCTATGAGTTACTAATTATAACTAAATTGTCTACGATGAATATGTATATTTTATCACATAATTCTCTGTAAATATAAAATGTAATGATATTCCTCTCCTACACTCGAGTCTGTCACTCATGTAGAAAAGAAAAATCCATCATAAGTAACTGGCTCTATCTTGTAAAAAAAAATATTTGTAAAAAAAAATAAAAAAAATGAAAAGTACACACAGGTAATAAACAAAAACAATAATTGTTTTAATCAATCGGAACAAATTTACTTTTTAAGTGTTCTACCATCGAAGCTGTGGCCGAGGAAAGAATGGGAAAGTGGTCAAACATGAACTTCATACCTGTCCGCGCTCATTTATAAGATGATATGTCTTGTTACATCTAATACTACCACACACAGTCAATCTCACAAGTGTGGAACTCGCAGAAAATTACAAACATTGTGAGATTTAAACAGATACAAAAAAATTTCTCTCCGCCTTGACGCTACATGTAACGTATTTTTTGACTCTTACCATGAAGCATTTAATTTCCACAACACAAAAACTCTGGAATATCGAAGATCACGTGCTGATCTAAGACTATTATTTTAACTACTGAGAGGATATCTCGACTTTCCCAGTCAACTGGATTTAATCTCCTTTTAATGTTCCCTACAGACGAACCCGACGGAACGTGCTCTTTCATATTTCGAGAAATAGAACAACCCATACCCAAAATACATTTTTATGTCGCTCATGCAAGGCTTTCAACAAAAATAGAATATTGACCACTTAAATATTGGTTATACCGCATTTTAAAGAATGCTATAGATTATGAGTATTTTATTCTTACAATACTAAACTATCTTACCATAGCATGACTCGACTTACGGATCGAATGCATCAACTTTGGCCAATCACAAGATATTATCTGTTCTTCTTTTTCATCTCTACTCTGACTCCTAGCTCCTTACTCTTTCCCTCCCATACTTATTTCCGTATTCATTAACTTAACTAGTTTTTTCGTTTATAATCTTTATTTTATTTTAATACTGTTTGCTGATTAATATAATATATACTCTTAGCTTTCAAATATTCTCTTATCCATCATAGTACCTAATTTACTACACCATAAACATCTGTGAATCTTTGTAATTGGTTTGTGCAGTGTGCACTGTGCATTATATTGATTGAAACTGTCAAGATTCCTTAGATAAATAAAAAAAAAATTAAAATACACCGGTGATACCTTCATACATTCGTTTAAATAATGTGTAAGGAAGTCGCCCTTAAAAAACAACCCTTAACACTTATTTCAAGTGTTACACTAGGAAAAGGAACGAGAAATAGTAAGACATTAATGTTTTCCATTTATCCTTTTCGGAACAAAGTCGTAAACAATTCTCAGTAATTAAATTCAGGGTAGTTTTGTTGTGTTGAATTTTCATCTATAAAAGCAGCCCTGTAATAATCTGAATGCTTATTGTTTAAATATTCTCTAGGAATGTAATATTAACCTTTCGATTGGGGTACGAAGAAGTAAAAGTACCCGGACGAATATCTTCAATTTAATTAATGTTATCAAATATCATTTAAACAAGAATTTAGACAATATAAATTCTTTAACAGAAGCTACGTGTTCTCTGTATTATTTTGTGGAATGAAAGAAGGTACGCTCTCCAAACAATTGATAAGGCTACTTGAAACATTCGAGATATCGATTTGCTAAAAATACTCAATGAAACGTATCTGAGTGACTTATCCGATGAACGAGAGTGACAGACGGCATGAAAAAAAGAGACAGCGAATGTTATAAAGCGCGAGGAGCCATTTTTCGGGCTCTCTTTATCACGCAGCCACCGCAACTGAGCCTTGTACATTATTTAAACACCGAATTAATGTCGCGGGAATATGTTGCAATCCAAATAAATATCAAGACCAACCATCAAAGTCAACGAGTTTCATTGGAATTCCGAAGCATCATAACTCTACTCTGGACACCAGAGAGAGAACATTACTCTTTAAATAAGCTGGATGGACAGAATTATGAATGAAGTCTTTTGTAGAGCTATTTCAGGTCACAGTAAGTAAAGTGATTGCAGCCAATATCCATTGAACATATAAGGTACAGGAGAAGTAGAAAAAACCCTTTCATTATTTATTGAATTGGCATTAACTTTGTGGAATGGAATTGTAATTATATATAAATAGATTACTAATGAGTTTAAGACTACACAACTAGTATCGACAACTACCGATGTTGTCATCAACGGGTGATGATATAAACTGAAGCATAAGAGTAAAATTAATTATCTAAGGTACTGATAGAGGTGGTTTGAGTTATGTTTGGGGGGAGGGGGTTAGCTAGGGGTGGGGTTTGAGTTAACGGGAATAAAGTAAGGAGCGGTGAAGAATTTAGAAATATTATGTTATTGATTAGAGTTTTATTAGAATTAAAAAATTTTGTATTCAAAATTTTCGAGATTTTTCATTATTTGGCCTTTATATTTAACAGGGTGTAATAGTTTAAGTGTATGGGAATGGAAAGAATGATTGGTGTTAATAATGTGGTTAGAAAATTCTGAAAAATAATTACTAACAAGACCGCGACGGTGTTCTTTTATTCTAATTTTAAGATTTCTCGCAGTTTGACCGATATATTTCATATTGCAGTCACCACATGTGATTTCGTATACTCCGCTTTTTGAGTTATCTAAAATTTTTCCTAAATTGTTGTTGGTGTAATATGCGGTTTGTATATGGGAAGGTAAGATGCGGGAGATTTTCTTTTAATTTAATTAATAAGATTTATTAATAAGATTTATTTTTAATTTCATTATTATCACATGCTGAGTATATGTGTTTCTTTGATAAGTTCTGTTTTATTTTGTTTTTTAGCATTTTATCTATCATTGTATCATTATAACCATTATTTTTAGCTATTTGTTTTATTGTGTTAAGTTCACAATTATAATTTAAAGTGCTAAGGGGAACGTTAATTAATCGGTTTAATAGAGAATGGAAACTGGCCATTTTGTGATATGGGGCGTAAAGAATCGTGTGGAATTACAGTATCCGTATGGGTTGGTTTTCTGTATATATTGAAATCTAATTTATTATTTACTACCTTAATTGAAAGATTTAAAAAATTTAAGTTGTCTAAATTTTTCTCCATGGTGAATTTAATGTTTTTGTGGAGTGTTTTAATGTGTGCAAGGAAGGAATCTAATTGTCTATCAGTACCTGTGAAAATACAGAAAATATCGTCTACATATCTTAACCATTTAAATATACAAGATCTTACAAGAGGGTGACTAGAGTTTAATAATTCTGTTTCAAGATCATTTAGGAACATTTCGGCTATTATCGGTGACAAAGGAGATCCCATTGTGAGTCCGTTTTGTTGTTTATAAATCAAATTATTAAATTCAAAATAATTTTGTGATGTACAGACATCATAAACTCTAGTCATTTCTTTTACAAACGTATCATCTAAAGCAGAATCACAAAGTAATTGTATAAATATATTCTTAGCATCTTGTACTGGAACATTGGTGAACAGATTAACAACATCAAATGTAATGATTTTAGAACTAGGCGGGATATCTAGATTTTCAACATTTTTAATAAATTCATATGTATATTCATATAATTTAGTTTGTGCAATTTAAATTAGATATCCATATTTAAAATATATTATGTAACCTGATGAGTAAATTTTATGTAACCTGATGAGTAAATGATATGTTTCCATACAAAAATGTGATAAAAAACGCAAGGAAGTTATGAGAAAAAATTGTGAAATTTTCTCACTCTGACGGACGATCGCCTTAAGACCCTTGTCATCTGAAACCATGGGGTGAATGATTATTTTATTCTTACACTGGTAGTGCTACCAGTATGTACATATATTAATATATTTTTATGTGCGCCGATGGAATTTACAAAATTGGACATCTATTTTCAGAAATGGTGCGCAAAGAAAATTGTGAAAATTTCCACAAATTTGCATCCCAAACATGAAACGAAAATTTCTTCCGTACAAATTGGTATAATACGCAATTATGCATAGATTAATGGTGTGTTGAAAGGTTTGTCGGATTCGGTTACGCGTCCTACGCAGCGGCCCCACGTGAAAGCATTGCCACGGTAATTAGTATGCATAGCATCACATTTCAAAAGGAACGCCCAAAGTCACTTTGTGGTTTTAGATTAACTTGTGTGCTGGGATTCGTCACACCCCAACTTAGCCTGATTGGATCTGTGCTCGCATTTTAATGTATGGACGATCAAAGCTTGAAGGTATTCACGTAAGTACTAGATATTTTCGGACTTTTTTTCATTCCCGGGACTCGATTCGCATCTCCGGATCACTCCCGGGATCCCGGGTCTCGTGAAATATTGATAAAAAGAAATTTGAAGTCAATATATATATAAAAAAAAACGTGTTTCACTACCCGCCAAGTTTTCTCCACAACCACCCACCGGTGGTTATGGTGGTGGATAACCCTCGGTGTCACATCGAAAATATGCGAGTTTGGTGGGGGTGGCGTGGTGTACTTGGGTGGGAGTGGGTGACGAAAATGTGCTTTCTAAGGCCGCAAATGCTTCAGATTGTTTCAAAATAGGCGTGCCGACAATGTCGGTGAGTCTAGAAGGTTCCGAAAAAACCTGCTCTATAAAGTTCTGGAAGGAGAATGTTCTAGAAAATTCCCGAACGTTCTATAAGATTCTAAACTGAGTGGCAAAATGTGTCGGTGTGTCTAGAAGGTTCCCGTACATTCAATAAATTTCTTGAAAGTTCTGGAAGAATAATGTTCTATAAGATTCGCGAAAGTTCTATGACGACCCAAACAGTGTACTAAAAATCTACGCCTGCGAAGCCGCGCGGGCACAGCTAGTAAAACAAACGAATAAAATATATTTTATTCGTTTGTAAGATAATTTTATTTCACTTAAATATTATTATAAAATAAACATCTTATTATTTTCTGACAAATTTTCTAAATAAAAATACAAATAATAATAAAAAGAAAACATTTAAAAATCTAATTTGAATATAATATATTGTATATACAGTGTATACATTTACAATAAATATAATAAATGTATTATATTAACAAAAATAAAATATTTAAATTTAAAACGCACACTTAACAATTTTTTTTAAAACAGAATTTTAAGAATACCAAAATGTTCAAATTAACATGATAACAGCTTCTAGATTTTGTACATATATAGGATGGCCCATTGGATACGCCAGATTTAAATTTTATTTAATTGTTTTAAATATAAATTTGCAACATTAGAATTGCCAACTTACATTAAAAAAATTTAGGAAAATTTAAATCCTCAATTTTTTCGCTGGTATCTATCGCATCGATTATCTCACGACTGGCCGTCGAAGCGAAAGGATGCGAAGTCGGCCTCGCGGTATCCCGGTACCAACCAAAAATATTATTTTGTTGCTTTGATCGGTAAATTTGTTAAAAAATCCACAGAACTTTGTTCTGAAATCGCAGTTCCACATTAAATGTGTGTTTATTTAATATAATTAACAATATTAATTCATATTATTTAATAATTCTCGACAGGAGGATACTAGATGGGCACCCAGAATCCTACAGTGGAGATCCTGGACAAAAAATAGAAGCGTCGGAAGACCTCCCAAAAGGTGGTCTGATGACATAGTCCAGCAAGCAGGAAGAACCTGGGAGAAGCAGAGATGAGTGGAAGAAAATGGAAGAGGCCTACATCCAGCAGTGAAGGGAAAAAGACTAAGGAAAAAGAAGAAGAAGAAAAACAATTCTCAATATTTATTAGATCAATATATATTTTATCGTAAGTTATCTCATAAAGACAAAGTTATTTTTTGTTTGGGAAAGTAGGTATGGAAATCTTTTTGGATGTTCATAAAACTGACCACCTATCATAAAGTGGAATAGCTTCGTCTCTGTGGGACATCTTTAATATATATCTTGATTAACGATGTCCCCCTGGGATACAATCCAGTATTGTGTTTTTGATAAATTTGAACATATTCAAAATATTCCGAGCATACAAGATTTAAATGATCGCCTTCGACATTATAACGACAGTCTTGTCTGCAACGTCAGTCCCAAAATAGACCTTGCAATGCGATCCAAAATATCCACCAGAAAAATCGTACATACACGGCATAAAGGCCCAGACAACTCTAACCACAAGAGCCTTCGATATCTCTGAAAATATATTTTTTCCACGTCGAATGAAAGGAGAAATAATGAAAGAAATCACCGAATGAGCTTTAGTAAGCTGTTAAAATGAAAATATTATCGACACCTAAACGTTTTTCCTAAGCTAGGTAGGGGTAGGAGGGCTAATCCACCCCCGAGTTATGTCGATATTAAGTGGTCCGGCTTAGAAATACACGAAGGGAAAATTTTTATGTTATTATATAATATATTCGTATTTGCTGAGTCAAAAGAGCTCTTACAGGTTTAGGAAACATGCGAGCTTAAGCCAGTCGTAATTAATACTTTTCCTTCTGTTTTTGTTTAGGTAAGCCCTATAATTCTAACGGCTTAAACTAGATTCAAACACACACATTTTTAGGTAAAGTTAAAACGTTTATCTCCTTAATCTGGTGGATACTTCAAAAATGGAATAGAAACATTTAAATTAAAACGTATTTACAAATAAGTTTATGATTTTTTACATATTTATTTTTATTTATTTATCTTCGTCTTTTTTTATCTCGTCGATACATGCCGGTAGAAAAAGGAGCCACTCATCTCACTAGAAAGAACCTGGACCAATAATAATAGAAAAGTTATAAAGTTATGATAAAACTTATGGCTTGTTAGATTGTAGGACAACGTAGAAGATCGCCGAAAGCTGAAATGTGTTGTGAATTTTTGTTTTATTTTTTTAATATTTAACAAAAAAATAATGGCCTAATAAACCGAAATAGCTGTCACATTTAAAATAACGCTTAGCCTGCGAAACAAAATAACAATTATTATTATTTCATTTATTTTATATTTCATTAAAAATAAACATGAAGTTCTACAAACTAAATACAAAAACCATAAATTAATATTTTGAGGTTAAAGATGAAACAGATGCATAAGTAAATGCTCTACGCTGACAATGTTACTTAGAGTATTATGTATTTTTATGTCATCCTATCAGATAAATCTTATAAATATATCAGATAAATATAATATTTAATTTTATATATCGTCCCTTAACAGGAAAAACTCACTAACTGCAATGTTGGCCAAAATGATTTGTGAATACAAACATTCATAATTTTTCTTTATTTCAGGTTAAAATCAGTAAGTGAATATTCCGTGTCTATTTATAGTGATTTAGTGATAAAACTCATAAATAAAACAATTTAAATAATTTTAATACCGTATGTTGAACGTTTAAACTAAAATTAAATTAGTCCAGTATGACTTAGTGATTTTTACCTCTAAAGTGACGATATATGCTTACGTAAAATTCGCAACACACGCAGCGCAGACAATCTGTGAAATTATTATTAAACATCATTGGATTGGAATGATATTTGTAATTTAAATTTCAATAAATTCGGTAAAATCTCACACATTCACCAAGATATGAAGACTCAACGACAGAAGACAAAATGTTAAGCCTACTTAGACTCTGATAACTATTCTCATCTTATCGTTATGACACCACATTATAAAAAACTCAACCAAATAGGTACCATCAAAAATTTTTAAAAAAATGCATCGTCTTGGAAACAAATTCTCGGAATTTTGTAGGAGCATATCCAAATTAAAGAATTACTAAGACTTAGAATATACCAAAATAATTAATAACAGTTCCATGGACAAAATTTTTATTTCTGTTTTGTACCCCATAAAATATATAAATATTTATTTATCTTAAAGTGTCCCAATTATTATTCTTTTCCCTTTTAAATACGTTTTGATTTTATCTTTTTTATTTATTTTTTATTTATTTTATCCTATTATCTTATTTATCTGGTATACTGGTTTAATTATCTTCATTTTACTTTATAATTTATTTGTTAAATGTTTCTAATTATTACTGATTGCTTGAGTACTAATTTTTGTTCATAAATGTTGTTAATTTCTATCATTTACTTATTTTATATTGTTAATTTCTCTAAATGTTTTTTTTAAATTATTTACTATAAAACGTGTTTTATGTTATGTATACAAAAATCTTTGTAATTTTCTTGTACTGTAAAAGCCCACTAGGGTGTTAATAAATAATATAAATTAATATTATCACTTTTGTGCACCCTATGATGGAGCAACGTAGCTGACATAATAAATACAAAACCATTATTTATTCTCGTTACCAGTACAACCCTTTATTGACGTATTTGGGGTCTGAACGACCCAGCGCAGGACAGGAAGGGAAAGTAGTCGAACCTTGACTCAGCAAATCGAATTTCAGAACAAATTGAATATCAACCCTTCACGCACCAACCTAATAGCCAATGACTCTTCAAATTCCATCTCCGAAATGGCAAGATTTTGAAAATAAATTATTTATCATGTTGACCATTTCGGCAATAATAATTGCTTAATATTTCTTAGAAAATACATTTCTGTTAATCAAGACGTTAAATTAAAAACTTCTTAAAAGATTTCCATGAAAAAGTATTTTAATCATTTTCTACGTGTTTATGAGATAACTAAGTTAGAATCTCACCATATCTCCGCGGGAGCAGACAGAGCAGACACTCTCTTTTGTCGGAACCAACAACTCTCACTTCATTCAAATTCATACATCTCGCATGCAAGCTCGACAATTTTTGAGGCTCCTAATAGGACCATCTTTCAGTATCTATCATACCTTGTCATTTCTTATCTTCACGAGCGCCCTCTATATTTATATATGTTTATTATTCGACTAAAAAATTATTAATACATCTATATTTTAATAATAATAATAACTGTAAGAGGGGGTTTTGTGTATGTGTTATACTAAGATAATTTATATAGCGCCATTTGCGTAAACTTATGAAAACTAGTTGACCCGCGCAGCTTCGCACGCGTAGATTTTTAGTAACTTTTAGTTATATTTTATCAATTTGTGTATTACTCTTAACATATAAATCGTAAATATATGTCGTCGTGGACATTTATAGAACTTTTTGAGTTCTACAACTTTTCTTCATAAAATATTTAAATATTTCTTACTGTTAAGGCAGCGTTCGTTAAAACGCATTGCTCAACCATTATTTCGTCGACTTTAGTTGTAAAATAGGTCACCACGAAAAGTCCTTTTAGTATAACGTAATAATTTATAGTTTTTGTCAACCCTGAAATTCTATTCTAAATATTGATGAATGAATTTTTGAAATTGGATGAGTAGTTTCGGAGATAACCTCCTACATCCAAATTTACAAACTTTATCTCTTTATTTATATTAGTATCAATGAGGAGAGGGGTTATAATTTAATTAACACCACTCTGGTACTTAGTTATTAAGGACTACACCGCTTATGTAGATGTTTCTTTACCATTACTTTATTGCACCCCTGAAACGGTGTCGTGGTTTGCGCGGACACCCCACCGCGCCGCATTTTATTCGTGTGAACCTGCTGTTATTTTTCTCACACAAAATCACTCGTAAAGACATTATTGTCAACTGCATTTGCACAAAAACCCGTTTGCAGAAAACAGGGTTCAATTTCTGTAAAACTGTATTTTTTCTTTATTTTATGTACGCGAATATATTTATAAGTTTTTTTACGTATCGAGGACCCTCTGCCAAAAGAGCGTAAGTGATTATTTTGAACCCCGACCCAATAAGACAAGGGGTAGAAAAAGAAGAAGGAAATTTATTAATAATAATAGAAACATAGACAAAATCAGATTGACAGAACTTTATTTTGCTCTCCTGTAAAGTTCGAATTCATCACTAACGCCATTTTGGATGACTTTCCTCGATATTTAATTTTTACTTTGGCCATTGCTTTTATCTACTTATTTTTGCAATCCATATTTTATTTTTTTCCATACAATTAACTGATTTTTTTAAATGTTACATAGTATTTTGTTTTATATTTGTAGTATTTTGTTTTCACTATATTGTAAGCAGCTCATCTCGGCTGAGATTGATCCTATCGATTTGAGTGGCCCCTTTTTTACTTTACGACAAATAATAAAAAAAACGCGTTAGCATTAAACAATGTCAACTTTATTGGTTTATGTATAGGGCCGATGCGATATATTTTCTCGTAGGCTGGTCCTAGGTCCATGGTGGGTCTCATTTTGCTGTATATCTTGACTGTGTCTACGAGAAATCCCATTCTGAAATCCTAGACCACTAACAAAATGAAGTATCCTAATCATTAGACCAAGAATTTTTATTGTGATCACTCGATTTCTAGATTTATTCAAATAGGGTGATTATTTTTGTGTCTTTTTAAATTTCTCGATGTGAAATATTTAAGGGATGGTTTTCAAAACCAGGGGAGAATAATTCTGAGTGACTTTATTTAGCTACCCTCTTCAGCAGGGGACGTCCGTTCAGGCGTCCCTCTCAGAGGTCCATAAAACATTTCTTCGCCGCCAAAACAATTTGCTGATTGTGAAAAAAACTGATGGAATTTCTTCGACTCCCCAGTTATGTATTCTTCGCGACGTAAGTGGGACGTGGTATGATTTATGGGTCCTGTCGGCTTATTTTACGGCTCTGTGTATATAGAGAGTAATAAAGAAGCGAAAATATTTTCATGGCCTTAATGTGTGTTTAAGTGACGATGCTATTTTTTCCACTTTCTCATTAATTTCATAGTAAAAAAGTCTCTCTGTCTTTCTTAGTCGAAGGCCTCATAACTGAGCTTAGAGGTCCTGTTGTCTGCTTCTAGAGTAAGAACTGTTTTAAAAAATTTCTTGTCAAGTGAAAAAATCATATCAAATGACTACAATGCGATCTTTGAATTGGCTATTGAATACGAATATCTGGCAAAGAGGGTTAATTTCACAATTGATAACTGATTTTGAAAGCATTTTCGAGTGCAAAAAAAGCATTTTATTCGGAATATTTTATCGTATTGGATTTTATCCGAAAAAAATATAGATACCTCATAAGTCACATCTGTATTTGATTAGGGGAAAAAGCTTTGGAACAGTGGTGGTCTCAGACCAAGGGAATGAAAAAGCCGGTGGTGCTAGGGATAATTACAACAAACACAAAAAGGTTGCAAAACTTAAATATACAAACTGTGATAGATGTGGTATTCTATAATGGATGGAAATGGTGAACGTTACATTGTGTAAAAATATCATTTATACCAGCCGCACGATAGGTTGTAATCTCTATGAAAACCTAAATAAAAGGCTTCATACCTACTTTCCCATAAAAAATATAATCTTTAATATAGCTTGAGGCATTTTTTCAATATTATATTAGTTTTAAAATCTGTGCCCTGGCTTGAAAATCAGTTAGTAAACTAATTTCTACTAATGAAACTTAATGACGTGTACTAAATGGTGGAACTTTTGTTTCTTATCTCCTCTTATGTGAACCTAGTGTCCTGATTTTGATGTCTTTTTTTAATCTAAAAAATCAATATTTACATTTGTTTACAGTTTCCATAATGATATTATAAATAAACATATAAATTAACATAGAAATATATATGTATTAAATGAAACGGATATTTTGTACGAACTGTGTATATACTTCACTGAGAAGCAAAAGTCGACGTTTCGCCGAAGTCTTATCCAGCGCTCCTGATAGAGTGTCCTATCACCGCAGGGGTGGAGGCCGAACTAACTATTTATTCTTATTTTTTATTAGTATTCACATCTTACGACAGAGGTTCCTGCGCTGCCCGGAACAAATCTTTCCCCTGTCTCATTTCCATCCACTCTCTGAAGTTGCGCAGCCAGGACATTTGACTTCTACCATCTCCCCAACTTCTTTCTATCTTGCCCTCGAATATAAGTCGGAAGAGGCGATATTCATCCCTTCGTAGCACATGACCCAAAGAAGAGACTCCACTGGGTATTTAATAACTTTTAATTAATTAATAGTGGTAAAACTATTGCTTAATATGATTACAATAAAGCTTAAGTTGTACACACGAATATATTTTTAATCGAATTCGAGAGAATGTTATGCTTTAAATTAATATTTTAATTTTAAGATTAAAAATTTTCGTTAAACATTTTTATTTCTAAGAAATTTTAATTAAAACAGCTTATTTCAGAGAAAAATCTTATTAAACCGAAAAATAATGTAGCAGCATTAAAAATAAAAATATATGAATATTTTTACATTATACCGAGAAGAAAGTTAATACCGGAAATAAGCATTGAAACAAATATCTAGTAGAATATTTTACTATAAATGCTGTTTTGTAGCGATTCAAATACTAGTTATCTGTTAAGTCAAATAGATCCTTAGGGTATTTTGATAGATTGTGGAGTGAAAGAACGACTGATCGTATTTATTTTTGATGTTATTTCTCCCGAAGTTTAGCTCCGGGAGTCAATGAAAGTATACGTATAAGGAAACAGCACAAGACTAATGAAATGACTCTTGACAGTCCAAGTGAGTGATGCGATGTCGATGGTAATAGTTTATATACCTCGCTGACTTATTGTTTGTCCCCCTTCCAGTCGGGAACTTTATCGCTGACCCTGAATGTCTGCTTCACGACTGAAAGTACTTTAGGTCAGTACTATGGTCAATGGTTTTGACTGGAAGTACTTAGGTCAGCAAATCCAGGCAATGGAAATAATTGGATGATGGATTGCTGACGCTATGTGGACATTGCCCCCACAAATCGAATATTTGAGGACGACCCTGTGAAAACTTTGATAATCGAAAAGCGTTTATAAGAAAGTATGTGAAACGAATAGTGCGCCTTAAAAAAAAGAAGGTTTCTACCCTTTCTACATAAATAACCCCTGTAGGAGAACACTTAATATTTAGTTAATTAGTTCGTCCATTACATGCGCAAAGCCTGGTGTTATTTTTCTTGCAGATATTCTCATATTTTGATTTTGCATTTATTAGTGTTAATTTATTATTATTCACACAAAAGTCGTGTAAAGCCACACCACATTTTTAAATACCGATCGTAGATTTTGCGAAAATGTACATTTTCTTATCTCCTCCGTGATCCAGCCAAAGTGTCTACTTTGGATATATTTTCCTTTGAAATATATTTATAGTAAAAGATTCCCTGACATCGGTCACGTACTTGAAATAAATTGTTTTTCTAAAGTATAAACAAATTTATTTGAATATTAAATTTGGATAGTAATCTTCAGATATTCATGGTAAATTGAAAATTGCGAAAAAATACTTATTAAATTTAAAAAATTTGTACCTATAAATTCTATTAGGAAAATGTAACTGGATGGCCAGAGACGAGGATTCGTTAAAAATATCTAAAATTATACTAAGAAAGTAAAAATATTTAAATTTTTACTAATTAAATTGGTAGTTTGATATTTTTAAAAACATCGAAGAAAATTTTAGGTCGAAATAAATTACTTTGACGGGATAATGGCACATTTTCACGTAAATGATTTTTTTTAATTTCCGCTTCAACAGGCCAAGAGGCCCAATTACAAAAGCGAAACACCCGAAACACAAAACACCCAGGCTTGAGTAAGTCACATAGATTAATTGTGACCTCACCGCCAAACGAACCCGGAACCCTCCGTGTGAGACGCCAGCGTCATGCCCACTAGGCTACGAAGGCCGCTAGAATCGACAGAAGATGTTCGATTTATGTTATCAACTGAGTATTTATATGCTTTATGTATTTTGTTGTGTGACATATAAATATTAATCTTATTCTTCTTCGTTAGGCTGTATGTAGGCCTCTTCTCATGTTTTCTAATCTTCTCTTCTTATCCATCCACTACCTGGGGATTATATCACCATTAGGGAATGCAATCCCGATCCCGCGAGATCTCGAGGCATTTTACGAGATCAATCCCGAACCGAAAAATCGGACGAGATTATCGGAATTATCGGGATTGATCAGCATTTTTTATGTTTTGTTTGTTTAATTGTATATGTCTATAGAGCTTTTAATAAGTACTTAAAACTTATGTTCATGTCACATTCAAATAATTAAAATAGCTTTGAATAATATTTGGTGTATTTTATCAACCTAATATAGTTATAAAAACTACTACTAGTTAGTAGTTTTTACTCTACTACATTCACTGATTGATGCTTGGAAAAACGCCTACCAAAACTATAATGCAATGTTTAATAATGAACATTTTATTAAAATTTCTGATATGAAAATGCAAGGCATTGTCGTTAATTGCTATTCAACTCTATAAACAAAAAAAAAAACACAAAAGTATTCGGAATTCCGATCCGTAAGGATCCCGCGAGATTGGAAATTATAATCTCGAGGGATCCCAAAATGGCAATCCCGACCCGGGATTGCAATCCCTAATCATCATCCCACCTACATATTCTGAGACTGACCTCTTCCTCTTTTCATGACCCATGATCTCCACCGCAGAACTCTGGGTACCAATCTGTCTATTTCTTGTCTGGCTACACGACCTGCCCGTTGCCATTTTAATTTGGAAATATGATGATGAATACTGTTGCCGAAACCTTAACTAGGTACATTAAAAAATTCTTTACAAATCCTTAAAAAAACCTCCCTCATTAAAACCTTATTGGTGATCCTCAATCTACCAATGCGGTAACTTAATCAACCCTCTATGAAAGTTTCTTTTTTCTCGTCCACACCACAGAAGTTTGAAAACGCAAAATCGTCACACATTTTGCCCGAAAAGCCTCCAAAAAATATTGAATATAAAAATAGGTAATCGATTTGAATGATTAATAAATCCCTATTGACGTTCGCGAATTTTGGTACAACGTTACACCAGCGTTATTCATACCCGTCTCATCATCGGTAGGTCGGAATCAATCATTCCGCTCAAGTAGTGAAGTGAACGGTATTAATACAACGTGCTACATGACGCACAATACGAAATGCGAACCCTGCTTTTAGCGTTCTCCCGTTGTATCCGTATTATATTATTCAAGACAATCATTTTTCATTCGGACATCACACGGACTGTCAATTTATCAAAATGGCGGAACCACACGCTCTTGACGTAAATCATTTATCTTTTATTTCTTCACACAAGCAACCCTGGAATAGTCGCAATGATACGAGGCAATCAGAAGCAAAAAGGCCACTATCAAACAGAATTTTTTTTATAAAGTTGTGGCGTATGGAAAATAGTGAAATACTATAAGAGAGATATGGTTGGACATTTTTTGATAAAGAAGACAGCGAAGGAGGGGCTGGTTTGGTAATTTCCAGAGGGTGGAAGCCTCCCTTATACAGCACTACATAACCAGCCTCACGGAACCCGCACTTGCAGAAAACCTCTCAAAAGGTGGTAGTGCAGCCGGGAAACCACCTCACAGGAGGCGCTATCCTCGCCAGACCACTTTGGTCTATTAAAAAAAAGATGAAATAGATTTATTCACAAAGTCATTGTACACAAATTTAATTGGAATTCTATTACGCCGAATCTATCGAATTCATTCGCCACTAGAATTTTATTCTCTAGCTAAATATCGCCACTCGCTACATCTATGACTTCACTAAATGTTAAACAATGACTGTCTTCGAGCGACGCCTCCACCACCTGTATATGGAATGTCATTTCTCGAATGTTTTGGTTTAATATTGTGTGTTCTATCGATTTCTATGTATAGGCACGAAATTACTCGATTATATGTAGTTCTTCTTGATTTAGAAAATGGTTTTGATATATGTTTCTTAAACGAACGAATATGTTGGATCAGTCAATAATTGTGAAATTGACAATTTTTGCATATAAACAAATATGTCGCCCTGTATTCTCGTCATACGCAATGCGGTACTTTTTCTTCGAATCCCATCAAATTGGCACCACTAGCAGTGAGAAGTCCGTTTTGCGCGATGGATAGTAAGTATATAAGTATAACTGAAACCAATTTTTAATTTTCTTAGAAGTTCTGATGACAGAATTAACCATTCGTGATGACGGAATCAAATTTTAAAAATTTTTACAAACCACATTGATCGTTTTTAACAACTACCGGTTTCGATATCGATATCTTCACAAGGACACACGCACACTAATTTTATTATATTTACAGTTATTGTGCGCCCGTTCTGATGACGACATGACTAAATCACTTACCCTTAAGCCACCCTTTTATATACTTTCCGTCAGATGTTTAATCTATATCCTCATTCTTAAATAAATTCTCAAATAAACTAACTTATTCTAAAATTAATAATTATTTTACAAGTATTTTAAGACCAGTTCGCAAATTAATTTAATTAACATCCTTCGAGAAGATTGACCTTTCAATTATGAATTAACAATACTCAAAATGCTCCATTGACAAATCGCCCTGTTATGGTTCATCCCCTTTGATTATAAATCAAAATGAAAACTGAAAATAAATCCCTTAAATAAAGAAGATTATGCCAACTTACACAGCGTTCAAACAATGTAATCCCGCAGAGCTACGTACATTTAAATTAAAATATCATAAATTTAACTCCTGTACACTCGTTTACTAAACTTACTGAGCACTTGTGCTACGAACGGTTGGAAAGGGCTTAATTAGGACGCGACTTTTAATTAACGAATTTTAACTAATTAATACTTTGTTAAATAAGACCATTTCTCAAATTGGCGACAAAATTACGAAATCGATATTTTTCTTATCCCTTGGCCCGGAATGCCGATTCTCTATTTTCAGTTCTTCTCATCAATAGTTGTCCTAACTCTTCTGATGTCGTTACTGCGGCGTTGACGGCCGTTATAATATATATATATATATATATATCTAATATATCAATGACTAATTTAAAAAAATACTATTTTGCAAGTAGTAATTAGGAGTATGTACGCAAAATTTGTATTTAATAGGTCAAAAAGTACTGGATTATAAGAAATATAGATAATGGAAGACTGGAAGTATATTCAAATGTATATTATGTAGATTATCAACTCATGGAATCCTAACCTAAAATGTGTGACAAAAATGGTTTTCCTTAACAATCAACGACAAAATATTATCTATTTATAAAAATATAAAAAAATAAATAAATTTACCTTTACAAAGAAAGTACAATAAAACACCAATCATTTTTTATAAATTTTATTATAAAGGCCGATAAAAAATCGTTAAGCTTTTGTTATATTTGGAAAATATCTCTCTAATAATAGGCTTTAATAGACTCTGAAATACAACCCGCAGACCATATTTTTTTGAGAAGGCTCACGGGCAACCCTTATTAAATTAACAATGGGTCGCATTGGCTTAATTGGTTCTTACCCAAAAAGGGGTAGTTACTCAAATATCCCTTACCTCTTACTTGAGAAGACAGAAGCTTAATTTCACGTAGCTTTTGATGCCTAGAAGGTTGCTGGACCTCAATATTTCATTAATTGAACTAGTTATGTGAATAAAATAATATGCTTAAATAATTTTATGACTAATGGCCTATTTTTGCTGACATTACGACATTAAAATATTTTTTGCTACATTAAAAAAATATATAACTACTTAAGTTCGTCACGTTGAAGAAGAATATAGATTAAAATAAATCATAAAAGTCTCACAGAGATAAAGCTATGAATATGAGTAACGTGTATGTAAGTCTTTTTATACGATGGCCCAGAGCTTAAACTATTTATGAGTTGGCTTAAGTGATCGCACTACACAATTCAACGTTCACCAACTCCATTGCAAGCACATTGGAGAGTAGATATCTCTAGTCTTTACTCATTAACAAGTAAACATAGATTTTTTTAGCTGGTAATGATACCTCTATATTTTAAAGTGTATTATCCGAAAACGCCTAATTTGCCTTACATATCTTAGAACATATCTACAATGTACAAAATATCTTTAAGAATATAGATAATTGGATCTAATGATTACTAATCCACGATACCATATATCCTAAACAGATAACCTCATTCTCTGAAGATCAGAATTTAGAAATCAAGGATCCATTAGATTAATGAATAGTTATAGAGAGAAATTTCTCTGAATTTTCAAACAATTTAATTGATTACAACCATTCTCTCGAAAGAAATGTATTAAGACTATTCCACTGGAACATCATTAAAGATTGTAAATGAACTATTTGAATACGTTGACATCCAAAAAAAATAAATTATGAGAAAACGCTTAGGAATAACATCACATTCATATGATATTCATAAGCATATAACTTAACTTAACTTATTAGCGTTAATCATCAAAATAAAATCTCCATTGCGATCCACCCGCGTTTCTGAATAGGTTGACATTACTCTTCTAAAGGTTAATCATTTATTCCAGCTGTTAATGAGACTGCCCCTCTCATAAATGCAGAAGTTACAAAATAACTAAGCAAGTGTATTATAATGTTTAGTTTAGAGCAAATAAAAATAATATAAGATCAGATTCGTGCAATCTCTATAGTGAGGAGTTTTGGATTCAATATAAAACAAATAAAGTATTTTCGAATTATCTGGGCGAGTACCAATACACGAAAATTATCCATTCCGCTGGATGCATACTTCAAAAACAGACCCATAAACATTTTCTTGAGGTTGATTCTTAAGTTTGGACGTTTTGCGAAGAGATAACCTATCGTCGTGGGTCACGTCGAAAGACGAACTGGAAGAGTAACATCCGTTGGACTAAGCCATTTGAATAAAACAGCAGATACAGATTACAATGATGAAAATTGGATGAATATATTCGAGAAAATCGGGGACTTATGAAGACTTCTTTATGAGAGAATAAATTTTGGCATTTATTGGTTTATGTGATTTGATAATGCAAGGTTTGACTTTCATCATCACTGGTTACTTAGTTCTGAGTCAATAATAATAATAAAAGAGCTCTGAAATGGAGACCTTGGGAGCATAAAAGAGGCATCGGAAGACCTCAAAAGAGATGGGCCGACGATATAGCCGCTATGGGGTGAAATAAATGGCTATGGAAGAGGCCTATATCTAGCAGTGGAAAGACGAAGGCTGATGACGAAGAAGAAAAGGTTACTTATGAGTGATTCAAACACCACTAGCAACCATCTGAATTAATACTAATTTCATATTTTCTGTATTTAAGTATAATTTTTATAATATCTATCGTCCTGTGGTACCTACATAGAATTACGTCACCCCAAATCCCATTGAACTGACAAAATAAATATGCAAAGATAAGATGAACCTACCTACCTACTTTCTGGTACTTTTCAAAAAAAAATATTCAGATAGAATTTAGATCTTTATTTAATATTTCTCGAAGACAAAAAATGGTTGTGTTTCTCTAAAATAATTAATTTAGTTAAAATTGTTATTTTATAATGAAAAATTAGTTTTTACGGGTTTTTCTTAATATTCATTATTCCAAATTCATCTTTTGTAATTACTTTTTTAGGAAACGGTAAAAGTTTACATAATTTTACTAGTTTGTTTTTTGTTCGCAATTATTTTTAAAAATCTTTATTGTAATTATTTAATTTTATCGAAGTAAGTTTTAAATGTCAGCTCATAGCTACTTAAACTATGATGAAGATTATGAGTATAAACATGAAGATTATGATTATGAAGATGATAATGATGAAAATGTTGATGAGACATAGAGGGTTTTCATAAAACACGTGAAATGTATGGATGAAGATATTTCAAATGGAGTCAATAATCGTGAGAAACCCGCAAGAAAGAAATTACATCTTTATTTGCCATTTATTTGTCGATTGTTGTTTCTATCATTTTTATACAGCGTTATAGATAAATAATGTGGCGCATATTCTTGAATTAAATGACTCGTGTCAAACAAATATGTCTTTAAGTAAACAATACAAGATATTTACGTATCAAGTGACACTGTTACCTAGCACAATAACGGAAAGTTGAGTGCACCCTTACGGCAAATGTAAAATAAGGCTTACCCGGTTCTGGCGAAGTTGGAGAGGAAGGAGATGTAGGTCTCGCAGAGAGCGATCTCCGACTTGGTGTAGTTCCTGGGAAAGTGGTTGAATCCCTCCACTAATGGGGCACCGAATAGATAGGGAAGCTCTTCCCCATGTACGGATCCCATACGCTGCAAGAAAATGATGTATTTTGAATGAGAATATAATAAATGAATATTTCCGGGAATTGTTTTAGAAAGCACTAAATGATGCTGATTATTAAAATAACACGAAAGAGTGATATTTTCAAATATATTTACTTACACATTTAAAAATGTAAGAAATTGATATTTTACTCAAATAAGATTAATTATTTTTTTTATATTCAGAATATTTTGAGTGCGTCCAAATTCTTGTTTGTTTGTTTGTTTGATTATTAATGTCCTCCTGGGCATAAAACAATACCTATGTTTTATTTAGGACATTATTGGTATATTGTAGATATTTCATACAGACGAAGCTATATTTTTTTATACATGGGAAAGTAGGAATGTAAGTATAGGTATGTAACTGGTCAAAAACGGAGTTAAAAATCGAAATAATTTTCAGGCATATTCTAGTGTAATTTTAACACACAATTCGAAGGTATCTCAAATACTCGTAGGTACACATATAAAGGATATTGCTTCAAACTTCAATCAAAATATAGATAGCTCATTATCTATAGTGACATCTGTATTGGATTACAGGAACGAAAAAGCTTTGGACGACAGCTGGCGGTAGTAAAAATACAACTCACATACGAAACAAGTTGTGTAAGTTAACCATATATATATACAAGTTTTTACCTAAGTTTCATGGTCATGGGCTTTATCTATAAATAGCACTCAATAATCCGCTAATCTAATATTGTTTAGTGGTTTACCATTCACCAACACCAATAAATAATTAGAATATTACAACGTGATGATAGATTCGGAGAGACAACAAAACTATGGAACCTTCTTGAACGCCCTACAATACTCAAGACGTATAAACAACATTCAGGAGACATCTGGAACAGTCTGACAGCAACGGGAACATTCTCGCAAACAAAATAAATATATAGAATAATCTCGGAGGTTCGAAAAATCAACGTATTACATATAAAAAGCGGAACCAGTGCCGAGGCGCATGATTGTTGTTTTAACGTTTTCCCGACGCAATATAACTAGCAATAAAATCGACAGCAGTGTTACTAACGCGCAGATTAATCGAAGTGGGAAATTAAAAAGCATATTCTAGCAAGCGATAGTAAAGTGTTCAATCGTTATTTAAATTTCAGTGTTTTCGTTTGTCTCCTACAGTCACATCCCGTGACAACATCAACAATACACGTTTATGCTATATTTTTTATTATAAATATTGGGAGATACTTTTTAAGCAAATTTAGTTACCGAGAACATACCAAAAGCCTGGGAAATGATAAAGTCTATCATTTAAGCATTTTTTTACGTCTGCCTGAATAGGAATTTGTAGGTCAGAGGAATGACGCGACATAATAGCTCAGAAAACTGTAGGCACTAGATGAAAATGTGAGATTGTCTCATATTTTGAAAGGGAATTTTGTATCCCCTTGGAGCTAAGATATCGCGCGGCCTTCCAGCGAGGCAGAAAAAGGCGCGCAACTTGAAAACCACTTAGAGTAATCCCACACATTGTACTTGAATTTCCCCCATCCACCCGGCAGCGCTGGGGTTAATGCAGACCCCCGCCCTTCGGCTGAAACCGATCTACTGGGCAGCGATGAGCAAGGCAGGTTCCGCGAGCTGACGCTGCCAACAAAATTGAAGATAACCCGAGATTTCATTAACTCCTGCGTGTCGGTGATGTAACGTAGGTCTACGTGTCATACAAAATATGAAATATCTACCTTATTTACGAAAACTAAAACGTCACATTTTTTGTAATCATCGAATAGACATTTTCACACCAAAGTGACTAAATTAAACTTTTATCAATGTACGGATTTTTTAATTAAAAAATATTTATTCATTTTTCTCGTATTTTCGGCCAGTGTGTAAAAGAGAGAAGAATATTGGACACCGCAATTAAATCGAGCAAGAAAGAGCACGACAATACCACACATTTCATGTGGGACAGAGATGGCGGTTAATTGGGTTTCGGCGAAAGCGAAAACAATATAAAAAAAGTACGGTAGAGTCGGGTTACACGTGTTAGACAAAGACGGAGTCTTTTAAGAGTTCAGATCTCTTCATAATTATGAAATTTCTTGTAAACTGCTTTGATTAATTCCCTATTGAACCATGAACCAACCTATCACCGCGCGCGCCCGTTCTTCTATCATAAAAGGCACCTGTCTCTTCTGACTGGACAAATCAGACTTTTCTAGATTATTTATGGAAATTCTATAATATTCTAGACTTTTCTGGATCCTTCTTGTTGTGCGGTATTTTTCTTGTTTGAAAGTAGATTTCTTAATCACAAAATGCTTATTTGAGTGGCTGATATTTCGGAAAATGATGAGTGATGTATGGTCACCAATTCAGAGAGAATTGATGAAGAAATCCGCCTCTACAATATGGCTTCTTCGGTGTTATGTGAAATGTCGGGATGTATAATATGTATGTGTAGTGCAAGGATGGCAAGAAAAGTAAGTAAAGCACACATGGAATCATAATGAATACACATTATGACAGAGCGAGATTTCAGGTTTGTATTTTATTTTTTTATTATAAAAAAATTCTTAACACAGATATCAATCAAATCAATGACATTTTATTAATATTAGAACTTTGTATAGATTTTGAATGTTCTACTTCTGTAGAAACGAGCTTTTGCGTTTTGAAGAGATGTATGTTATAGAAATGATATTATTTGTAATGTATGATTAAGATGTAATAACATGAATTTTTCAACTCAACATGTGTGTTAAACCGTTAACGACTTCTTGATTTGGAACACATATATAACACTCAAAAAATTTGTTTATATGTGGATATTCTTGCGGCGAAATTAGTGACCGTCACACTGTAAAGAGTGATCACTTAACTAGCTCATACAGGTCATAGGCCCTAAGCTACCCTACCTAGATCCTCATAAACGTGTCTCGTATAAATAGCATCGTTTCCTTATTTATATTTATTATGTAATTTTTCTTAATTTACCCAATAATTGACTGAAAATATTGTTTAATAAATGTGTATCTTGTATTGAATGCCGTCCAATCCAAAATATATTCAGTTGCACTCTAGGATCCTCAAAATAATATGTTCCACCAATCCAACAATTATTTTTATATAATTATCCATACCTTGTTATAATTTAATGACTGCGTTTAACAAAAAATACTCATTTCTCTTCTCATAAGCATTCAAAATTATAAATCTGAAACGGTTCAGTGACTTAGGTCTGTCTTTAAAATAAGTACTCTCTTGGTAGTTTCAAGAGACGAGACTCGAACCCCAGACACTAGAAGAATGTCTTTATGGAAGACCAAATAATTTTTTCACATCGACGAATTCGCAAAAAAACTACAGTATTTTCATTTCACGTGGTTGTGGAGATTGGCGTGGCCCTGCGCGGGTGGAAAATTAAAGGTTCCGCAAACGCCGAGCAGCACAATGTTATCTTTTTCTATTCTTACCCATTATCCTTTGGCCAATTTTTCAATTTTCGACACATTCTTTGTGAACGCGGCACATTTATCAGAAGCCCTCACTCCCCTGTCACCCGGTGAACCTGAACGGACCACGTACTCCGCACGTAATCGGTTTTATTCCTTGTTTTTACAATTCAATACACAAATTATGGTATTGAGCATTGAGTGATAATTGTTATACCAAAACACCAGATCCATGCGTTGGAAAATTGAAGCATGATTTATTTGTAAGCGTATATTTCGGAAAAAATGGAAATCAAATATTTATTTATTTAAATCAAATTAATAAATCAATTAGAAAGATATACAGAAAATCTAATCCACGAAAAAATATAAGGTTACTACTGGGATTCGAACCCAGGTCACCTCCTTTCCGGGGCCGGTGCTCTGACCACTTAGCTATAGCAACCCTCTATGTTTCCGTGAATATATCGACCTAATATGTAGTTCTTATTTTTATTAATTGATTAATTTTTATTTTTGTCCATAGAGCAATCCACTTTTTTGATACGGTAGTTGAAATTACTTTGCAATGCCACCACTAGATGGATGCCAGAATTAATTGAATAATTCATTTTATTTGGACATACATTTATACAACAGATATATTAATTAAATTGATTTAAAAAAAAATCACAGAACTTTGTTCTCAAAAATTACAACTTCTCAAATATGAATGTGTTCTTGAATATATCAAATATTTATGCTACAGATTTTTATGATATATCAAAATATGAATACTACGATAACAATTGTGATTGAAATGTTAAGAAATAAATGTTGTATTTCGATTCTTTTTCCAAATAATTAGTTACGTAAAAGTCATGCTGCGATGTTCCCACTGCACGCCCCTGCAAAATACACATGGATTGAATTTAATTAAATTTGTGGTGAAACTTTTCAATTTGGATATTTTATTAATTAAAGTAATGTTATGTCATTATTACGGTCATTGGACATATTTATGTGTGAAATAAAAGGTATATGTTATACGAACCGTATATTTCACTGAGAAGCAAATCTCGACGTTTCGCTGGAGTCTTAACCAGCGTCATCAGGAGAGCGTCCTATCACGGCGGAGCTGTAGGTCGAACGGTCGCTCGAATACGACGCTCTCCTGATGACGTGGTTAACATTTCATCGAAACGTCAAGATTTGCTTCTCAGTGAAATATACACTTCGTACAACATATCCGTTTTATTTAACACATAAATATTTTATTATGGGACTACACCACCTTGACATTTTCACAAAATTCTCATTTATTAACTATGCCTTATTTATGTTCTTAAAATATTTAAAGTCATCGTCATTTCAAAAATTCCAAAAATTCACAGAGTTTTCACGATTTGAATCCGGCATCGTGAATTTTTAAACGAATATCATTATTTTTGTGTTTTCCCAAAAATTCTAACTAAAAGTACGAAAATGTTGTTTTCCACTGTTTCGTGTTTAAATGTGTATTATCCGTGATTAAAAATGTATTAGTTTTAAGAGGGACTAATTTTAGTTTGAAATTAAGATCTCCTTCTAACTACAACACAACTGCGATACTTTTTGCATGGAACATGAGACACGACACCAGCTCTAATGATAATATTATTCAGAGTCATGTGGAAATTTCAAATGTTGTATTGGAGCAATGAAATAAATATGCACTTTATATTTTTGCATAAATAGGTTTAAACAATGATATAATAAACTGTAGATACGTTACAAGCGTGAAATCTTGGTAATTCAAAAGTAAGGTAATTAATTACCTTTCTTGCATTCGTTATCGAACGGACCGAAACAAAACGCCGTCTACGAAAATTACGCCGAAAAAAAATGTCCCGGGGAAAAAGGAACAGAGTATCGTACACTATTGTTAGAATGATTATGTTATTTTAGTCACCATGACTTCAAATTACCTGATTTTTACGTGATTACTTGATTATATGATTTGTTGTCTCTTTCAATGCAATATTTGCTACATATGAAAGCCGGCTAGTATGGGAATAACGTGTCTATATTATAAAACGTCAGTGGGTTTAAACATTTAATTTATTAATAATAATCCTTAGTATACAATTCCTTTTAGTACCTACAATTTATTTATTTGTTTGGAAATATAAAAAATGTTAATTAGTGATTTATGCACATATAATATGTATGAGAGCATAAAAATAGAGTTTTGAACATTTTAACATATATCCTAGCTTATTTTCACATAAATAATAATTTTGAATTATACCTTATTATAATAAAAGTGAACAAAAAATAAAAGACAAGAGTAGTAATAATAGTTAATAAAACATAATAAAAAAGTAACAATAAAAATATTATAATATGTAAAAAGTGAAACTTAATATTAATTCAATGTTGCGACGCAGAATTATATTCACTTGTAATTTTAGCTCGTATTGAAACACAAGACAGGTATCAATGTCGGTGAATAAATCTTTGTGAGTTTGGCACATTCCCACTATGGGTGAGCATGAGCATGGGTGACCTAGAAGCCCTTGCTGTGACGTGGATGTTTACAAGTGATAATAGGGGTGGACAATTAAATTGGTTTTGACAGATCTTATACAATTTGAAAATGTCATAAGTTGTGTGAGTATTTAATAGAAGCCAAACATAAATGTAAACCATTTGGTTGATATGTTTCTAATTTTAAATATTGTATAGAATTTCATAGAGTTTTGAGATATAGACAACATCATACATTTCATTCACTATCGATCTTGAAGTGTATATTCACATTCAATCGTTCATTTGGACTGTTAATTTAGGGTGGGATTTAGATTAGTCATTTGTCCATTGAAAATTATTTCTTATGGTAGGTAGCAATCTTCATTTGTAAATGTTCATTTATTCACCAAAAATTATCGCTGACGGGAGTGAGGAGTTGAATCTGTGGTAATCCAGAGCCGTCAAGACTCTAGCCGTATGCATTGAGCGATATCCACCAATCGGGGGCTCGATGCGTCCAACCATTTTCCGTTCGCAGATAGGTACATTCACTCTATCGCCGACCGCCGTAGCACTCGCAAGTAATAGTTCTGTACTCAACGCCACATCTACAAATTGTTGTCACATCACGTGCCACAATTGTTGTCAAATTTTAAAATTGAAATTTCATCAAAATTGCATCACTAGTAATCAAAATCTACTCAAAATTTAATAAAATAATCCTCATCAGTTAAATAATAAAAATGATATTAAGCTTTTATATGAAGGCGAGAGGATTGTAGAGAGGATAAAGCTACTTAATTATATGAAAATATATTAAAATGTTATAATTATATAATCTCTATCGCTAGAACAAGGCTAAAAGATACATTAAAAATAAGGCTGACCAATGCAAATATAACTTTTTGGGGTATAAAAGCAAAGGCAGCAATATCCAAAAAAAAATGTTTTGAATGCAGTCACCGAGGATTACTAAGTTAAAATTTACTGAATTCTACGTATCTATCCCTTCCAAAGTCATGTTTCCTATTAATTTATAGGCTATGTTTTCTATAAAATCTCGATTTCAGTATATATTAAATTAGTAATATTTGAGACTGCAACATTTTTTTTTTGATGTTGCTCCCTTTAGTTTTATAGCCAACATTGAAGTATACCGCAAGGGCAGAAACCTCCTTGTATGATTTTATGCCTTTGAATAATTGCAGTTATAAGTATATAAGATTGGTATTTCTTAGTAAATAAAATATCCAAAAACAATTTTTCAATTTCCATCCCTTATATCAGGAGGTCTGGCTTCCATCCCTAAAAAAATACCTGCAGCAACCATATTCACAGTGCTGCTAAAACCAGGATTTAAAACGATTTCTTCAGAATCTCTTCAAGCGTGTTAACTTGTGTTATACGGATACGCGATGCTTGGACTGCTCGCGATAATACGCGCCTCGCTAAAGCTGAAATACTTCTAAGCTAGCAGGTGTCCTTGTTCTCAACTGTTTCAGTTCTTGTAGCCCGTTGTAGACTCACTTCACACACTTCACGTGGTTTCCCATTTATTTCCCCCAGAATCGCCAGGAGCGACCCCCTGAGCAACTTTTTCTGGAATTTCCGAGAAAATCCTTTAGGGAATTCTCGCAAACACTGAGGATTTTCCGACTCGACTTGCTATTTTCAAAAGTAACGATAAAGAAAGAAATTAAAACCTTGTGTAATACCAAAAGACAACCACGGGTCGTAGCTGCGAGAGTAAAATGAAAACACTGGAAATCAACTAGCGATTTATTAATTATAGGTTGATTAATTATTCAATGTACAACGTCACTTCACATGAATTAAACTTAACGCTTTTCTTAAGACACTTTTTTTGCAATACATCACTCGTATATGTATTTATAGCAATAATTTAAATCGCCACTCAGGTGAGCACTCGCCCGATTATTTCGCTCGATATTTGTCGCTTCGCAATTTCACGACTGGTCATACCTGTCCGTCGTCTCGCAATTTACTTCAAACTGAATGATAAAGCAACAAAAATGCATAATTGTCTATTCAAAGTCCGTCAGTAAGGCTATTTAAATAAAAATAAATATGAGGAATAAAAAGTAAAAAATATTACTTTATTGTCTAGGCAATAATGTCTACTATTAGCAACCGAGACACTAGATGGCTGTTTCCACAGCCTTAATTTGCCGCCCAAATATAAAGTACAAGTGCGATATTTTGACGGGTTATATCTAGTTTGAATAATAATTGCCATTATTGGTGCCTATAGGTAGGCTGGTGTATAAAAGAAAAGTCAGCAATATCAATAAATTTAAAAAAATGTTTTAGGTGCAGTCACCGAGGATGACTAATTAAAAATGTACTGAATTCTAGATTTTATATATCTATCCCATCTAAAATAACGTTCCCTTAAATTTGTAGGCTATGTTTTCTATAAAATGTCGAATAATGTTCATTACACATTAGTTATGATCGATGACTGCATTATTTTTTTTTAATATTGCTGCCTTTGTTTTTATACACTACATATTTCTTTTTTTAAATAAAGATGCGGACACGGAATACATATCACATCAATATTCTTACTATTTTCAAACTAAGCTAAATGTTTGTGCTTATGAAAATATGGCTAATATGCTGGTCTGGAATGAGGTTCGAACCCGCGATCTTTGGATCACGAGGCGAGAGTCCTAACCACAAGACCAACAAGCTATTCTATATATGTATCCATAAACGTTATGTAAACTGCCTTACGAGCAGGCTTGAGTCAATTTTGATACTCCCCTTCCAATTTGCCTAATCTAGTTAATCAGTGATTATGAGGCTGAGTTGGCACACGTCTTCTGACAGTTTATTCTCCAGTCTCTCTTCACAGTCATGCATTTGTGATGACGTAGGCATGAAGATCAAGACCGCCCTCAAAGCATTACCAATATATTTAACTGTAATTTCGGATATTTTATACGCACCGTATGTATTACCGAGAAGCGAAGCTCGACGTTTCGTTGGATACTTATCCAACGTCATCAGGAGGACGACCTTTATCCGCGGAGGTGGAGGTCGGACTGATTAGGTGCTGCTTTCTAGGGCATAAAATGTATGCACTTTGTTGTACCACACTGATTCAACCCCTGAGAGAAGTCGCAGAAAATCCGCCGACGTAACTAGTACATTTTGCACACTGGCGACTGGCTATTGTAGAAGAAGAGAATACTCCACAACAAAGTGCATACAATTTACGCCCTAGAAAGCAGCACCTAATCAGTCCTACCTTCTCCTCCGCGGGTTAAGGTCGTCCTCCTAATGACGTTGGATAAGTATCCAACGAAACGTCGAGATTCGCTTCTCGGTAATACATACGGTGCGTACATAAAATATCCGAAATTTATTTATTTATTTCATTTCTTTACTTTTACATTTGTTTGAGTTAAATTATACTATGCCTGTCTCACTAGAGAGCTCTGTGTTGAGACAGGCAAAGTTTACAATTATATCTTATATGTAAGTACATTTATACAAAATAGGTTAAAACAAAAAGTACATTTTGAACAAATAAGTTTTAAAAAAAAATTATAATCGCCTACACTCAGGCACATGCAAATATACACTAATACAATCTCAATTTGTTTGGATGAGTTTCCCAATAGCTGGTCGACCCATCTCTTTTACCCAAATTTTAATAGTTGTTTTTATATTTTTCGGATTGTTAATTTGTGATACCCTTTCCAGCATTGTATTGTACAGTTTCGGGCCTATGTGTTTGAAGTTCCTTTGTCCATACGTGGTTCGCGCTCTGGGAACTCGAATATGTCTAACGACCATAATAACAACCTTAACTCTTTAATTACCAATATAATTATGGAGTTACTTATATTTGATATTCATTAAAATGGGTAATATGGGCACAGGACGCTATCTAGCGACGGCGGTGCGAGTCACGTCGGTCAAGGCAAGTCAGGCGGGCCGCACGGCTGTCAGGGGTCAGCCGTCATGGGGGACGACCAATGCTACAAGATTATCTGGTTAAAGTTTTATGGGGTTCTTTGCCGTGTGCCTATTACCCTTTTGACCAATGTTGCATCATATTTCCTGATATATATTTTACTCTTACATGATACTTTATAGTACATCAGAGAGCATTCATTCTTATTTTTTCAACAATATTTTTAAATGTATCTTCTGAGATGACAAGTATTGGATTTTATTCACATTAATTAAGATAAATTATGGAAATCTCACAGCGACGTAGATATTATATGGAAAACGTGTATGGAAGTCTTTATAGAGAGACTTATTTGACTTAATTCAGCTCATAAAGGTCATAAGCCCTAGGCCATTCTATTAAAACTTTTTACATGGTTCCCACATAATTATCTTCGTTTCTGTAAGACGTCTATAATTTTTTTACTTAAAAACGTTCTTTCTTGATCGTTACTTTACATTTCTTTTTATTTTCTTTTTTATATATTTTTATTCCGACTTGTCATTTCTTTTGTGTATCCATATGATTTTTTTTTTGTCAATCATAATGATGAAATGATTGATACATATATTGAAAAAACGAAATCATATTTTTTATGTTCGTTGTAACGTGTTGTTCTGCAGTCATAATCTTAATGTTACATGATTTCAATAATTCAACATTTTATGTAATCAAAAAATTGGCACTTACCGGAGAATTGATAAGGCGACATGAAGCTTTCAAGATTTCGATATACAGAAAAATACTCAAATTAAGCTGATTGTACAGAGTTGTTTTGAAAACCAAATTTATTAATCAATTAGAAAGACATGCAGAAAAATCAAATCAACAACTTTTCGGGAAGTTGTGTTACACAACATCAGCCTGGTATCATTCCGTCAATATATCGACCTTTCTATAAGTCTCATTTATTAATTGATTAACATATATTATTAATTTTATGCAATCCACTTATTAATACGATAGTCACAAATTACTTTGTGTATCTGCCGCTAGAACACACCAGAACTAACTAATTCAATTTATTTTTAATTTTTGGACACATTCGATACAACAGACATATTATGACGTGAAGAATCAGTATGTTCAATTTCTGCCCCATCGCTTTATTCAAACTAGCTGCCCGGTAATTTTTAGTCTATGACACGTTCCATCTATGGAGACGTACGAATTGTCTTTTCGCTTTACGAGTTGCTCTCTGTCATTTCACGTGTAAGAGTTGCGACGAACAGCCGAAATGTAGGCATACTTTCATCTGGGCCCCGTTAAGGGTAATTATTCAATCATATTCTGATACCATAGATTATTATTATTTTTTTTTAATTTGTAGTTTTTTTGTTATAAAGTGCCCGCACCACCGCGGTAGCGTGTCCGCTACCAGCGTGTCCCGTCCTGAAAATTGTGACAACATGGTTGGCATCTAATTGCCACAACTTTTTTATAAATTATCGGAGGAGTTCCTGAGGTTTATAATATGGAAAAAATCAATGATGTCCAGGAACTGATCACATACGGCGGCTGGCGCACATATAACTTATAAAATCCACAGGATTTTCCAAGAAACATCGAGCTACATTTTTTTAGTTGTTTTATTATTCAAGAAAATATACACAATCTGCGATGGGTATTTCCCTTCAATTCTACGACGATATAGGATGACTCCTTAACTTTATTGTTTAAAATGGCAGTTAAATTGTATTTGTTGAGTGATTTTTGCTAGTCAATGTGCACTAGATATCAATATTTTTTTATTGTTAAATATACCATACTGGGCCTTAAATGACACCTTTATATTATCTTTGTATGAAAATCTTTGATTCACAAAATTTATCTTTCCTCATCTAAATTGAACTAATCTTGAAATGATTTTATTGCAATTTACGTAATCTATACGTTACTTTTATTATATTAATTATGTGAGAAAGCTAATTCTATTTATTTTATTTTATTTTAATTGAATAAAATTGTATTTTATTGTCAACAGATATTTCGATTTTTCTTACAATATACCTCTTCCATAAAGCAATGTGTACCATGTGTATTCTAGCTATATAAAGTACAATTATAAATTTTATTTAATCAATGAACCCATTCTCGTAGCAATACCGTCTGGCTGTCGGAGCATTTAATATATAACAATTAATAATAACAATAATAATAATAACATAGTAAATAAAATCTCAGCTATGTTACGTCATAATATATATTATATTATATTATATTAAAAAACACAATCTTATTGTGATTGAGTTATTTAATATAATAGAAGTTGTTTTGGTTCATATGGATAAAGAAAAATAAGTACGCGTAATTGAAACAATAAAACTCCGAAAATTTAATTACCTCAGACGACGAGACATCCAAAGAAGTAAAAGATCTTTCACCTTATAATATAGGAAAAGGTTGCTGGAATTTCAGATCCCGGAAAAACCTATGATAGTGATTTAGCCAGTCTGCTGTTGAACTATTCCAGGTAGCAAAAGTGATGGTAGCCAAGGCCCATGGAACGAATAGGATGAACACAAGAAAAATAGACAGTTTTTTTCCACACAGTCTGCCGCACAATTATTGGGCCAACGGCTGTATGCCGAACTATTGTGACTATAATCTATAACTTCCGAGTCTTTTTGGTTACGGCTAAGGGAAAAAATATACGACGAATGCTACATTACCTGAGGGTAGTCACCATCTTTGGTTTGGTAGTCAAAGACGTAGAAGAACGTGCGTGGCCCCACGTCATTGGTTCCCTTGGTGACGCTCAGGAAGTCCCCGGTTTGCACTAGTGGCGCCACGAACTGGGCGTCGCTCAGCGCCGCGACGGCTGCGTCGCGGGTGTTGATTGGGTGCTGAAATAAAGAAAAGGGTAAGATTAATGTCCAACAGATCATGATATTTTAGCGGGTTGGTTGTGATTGAAGCACCGCATCGGTGGATGGAAGATCTCCTCAAGCGGTAGTTGTGAAGGAAGAAGAATCCTCTCAAGACTAAAAGAATTTACTGTATGAATTCGGTGAACACAGTGAATATGGAAGAATTCTTCCATATTCACTATGTATGGTCACACGTATAGAAGTGTGAAAAAATAATATGTTAAGCAATGTTATAATAGAGTGGGTCAATACAACATGTCAAGATGTACTCACAGTTTTGGGTGTAGGTTTATTTGAATAATAATTACAGATTAAGTGAGTATAGGAATGTCAATTGTAGATACTATGATTAACAGAATGTTAGTAAATTTAGTAAAAACCACTACCAGATTTACGATCTACCGGTTTCGAGACGTACCCGTCTCTTCGTCAGGACCATCACTACACTACTATATTTACAACACTATACACCCCAACTATAGTATAGTTAAACTATCACCACTATTGATCACATCTCGTTAGATTCCTGAATTGTTCAGTACATGCTTGTCTCTGACAAGATTAACACGCATGTGATCAATAGTGGTGTAATCAATAGATAGTTTAACGATACTATGGTTGGGGTGTATAGTGTTGTGAATATAGTAGTGTAGTGTTGGTCCTGACGAAGAGACGGGTACGTCTCGAAACCGGTAGACTGTAAATCTGGTAGTAGTTTTTACTAAGTTTACTAACATTCTGTTATTATGTCTAACCACCAATTTAATGCTTTAAATATTAATAATATTAATGACATTATTGTTGACAGAATGGTCTTACGGAAGGCAGCGCGGGCGCGCTGTCCTATCTTGAATCTGATTGGCCAAAATTGTTGCTGCGTTACTACAGTGCAAGTAGCTATAAATCTTCACAATCTTATAGATCCTGGTTTCCCTTGTCGGAAGTAATGACGTTCCTGTTTTGCACTTTTTTGAGCTGAGTCTTCAATATTCAATATATACATCCTCTGTATACATATACAATATATACATATACAATATATACAACATCATGCCAAAGATTTGCATTTTTTTCAATATTTCTGACTCACTTTTTGTTAAACATTAGATTATCATGTAAGTAATTCATTTAGAATATTAAAAATTCATTCTCTTTGATAAAAGTCAAATAAAAATATTCATATCAACAGTTAAGAAGTTAACGACACCGAGGTTTGTAATTTTAGTGAAAATGATATAAACATTAAAAATATAATGAAATTCTATTTTAAACTGAGCCAGAGACATGAAGGATAAAATTATTATATTAAAATTTTAAACATTTATTCATGTTTTAATCATATCCAAGACAAACGAGCGACAAATTAAACTAATTGAAAAGTTAAGTTGATTAATTTTTAAAGTAGAATCTTAATCTCGCTATTCTCGGCATTTTCTTCTTTCCGTTTTCCCAATGAATGCATTTTCCTCAAAAGCGCACCCGGCAATTGTGTCGGGCCTTTCAATGGAGGATTTTGTCTCGGCGAGATTTCTATTAAACAATACCGTCGCGGTAAACAAGCGTCTGTACAAATGCAATTCCACCCCAGTTCTAAAACTCTTAAATCTCTTCAAGAATTTTCACCCTTACTTCAGACTTTGGTACACACATACATGTATGTTATTTCAGTGGCTGGTGGTAGAGAATATAGCTATAGGACATGTGCAATAAACATAAGTGTATAAATATAAGCACCAATACCCCAGCGTACAATAAAGCCACGTATTAGCGGCGATGGGGTTTTGGTGAAACACCTATTTAATTAAACAACTTTATTTTAAAATAATTACCAAAATATTTTTATACATATGTCAGTACAACAGAGTATAACATTCTACAGAGATTAACTTATTCCCAGCCATATAAATGGTGTAAATTAAGAACACAATTATAATCCAGTTAATATAACTATTCATATATATTTAAATTACTTATTAAACTAAACGTATTTTATACAAAAGACGATATATTTTTAAAATTAGTTTCTTAAGTAAAAATGTCATTTAGTAATAAAACGCGACTTTTTTACTAAGACTTACGAAACGCCGCAGAAACTCTATCGGATTGCTCTTAAATATCTCCAAACAACGCTTCGACGTTTTAATACTAGCCAGTTGTTCCATCTTGTCGATAGTTTTCTCGTGTCCAATTTTAAATGCAGTATATTTATTATACGTTCACTAAGCATGTGCATGTAGGGGTTACCCTCTACACAGCCATGGGCCGTACAGACCATCAACACGTGTATAGTATAGCCGCGATCCATCCAGCAACACTAGGATGAAGGGGTCGGCGCCCCAGTACCATCGGTCACAGGCACGCCTCAGACAAGAGCACGAGGTACGAGTGATAACAGCGGGCGTGACTGGTACTCCATGCGCCACGCGCCTTTGGACAAGCAGTGAATGGACATCCACCGCTTTCCCAGGACCGTTTTATGAGCGAAAGCTCCCATATCGGTTCTACTCATACGTCGCCAGGGTGACATTTTTTTACTCCCAAGGCCATCTCCGTGTCGCGTCGTGTAAAGGGCAACGGGACCCGGAGAGGCCCGCAACAGTCCATTCACTGTACCTCCTCCGCATATCACACTTTATTAGGAAATATCAAAGAAATAACATAAAATAAAGGTTAAAGAACAAAACGGTAGGATAACATAGAGCAAACAGAAATAGAAAGTTCATTTAAAAAGATAAATAAATAAATAACAATTGATCATGGTAAAATACTATATATAGAGTTAGGGTGGGAAGGAGAACAGTGACGGGATGTCATGACAAGCAGGAATCTTTTTTCGCGGATCATATAAAAAGCTGAGAGCAGTACCTTACTACTTACTTCACTCCGCTTAGTGGCTTCGAGAAGATTCGCCGAAGGCCCTGCGCAAATTCTACCTCGATCTATTCGTCATTATTTTTTATTTATGGTTTTTGTGTTAAATTTGTAGAACTCCATAATTATTTTTAGCGAAATTTAAAATAAATTAAATTTTAACAAATATTATTATGTTCTGCGGGTTATCTATTTTTAAGTATTACAGCCATTTCGGCTTGAAAGGCCATTAACAAACAGTGGATATACCACGTACAAACGAATTATTTATAAAATTTTAAGTTACCCCTTCCCCTTTAGAGTATATAGGGCTTCACCACAAATATCTAATTACTATAAAACTAAAAGGAACCCGTGTTTCCCTACCCGCCAAGATTTCTCCACAACCCGCCACAACCATCCACCGGTGGTTATGATGGTGGATAGCCCTTGGTGTCACATCGAAAAGTTGCGAGTTTGGTGAGGGTGGCTGTGCGTGGGTGGGAGCGGGTGACAAAAATGTGCTTTCTAGCACATTTTTTTGTTATGGGAAGGCCGCAAATGCTTCAGATTGTTTCAAAATAGGCGCGCCGACTGTGTCGGTGAGTCGTGAGGTTCCGGAAAAACCTGGTCTAGAAAGTTCTGGAAGGAATGTGTTCTAGAAAATTCCCGAAAGTTCCTTAAGGTTCTAAACTGAGTCGGTGTGTCTAGAATGTTCCTGTACATTCAATAAATTTCTTGAAAGTTCTGGAAGGAGAATGTTGTACAAAGTTCGCGAAAGTTCTATGAAGATCCAAACAGTGTACTAAAAATGTACGCGTGTGAAGCCGCGCGGGCACAGCTAGTACTTTATAAATTATTTAGAACAATGTACGACCGTCTGTTTATACCGAATCACTAGCATTCAGTGACTATTGTTGAACGATATACCGGCAGTACCGTGTCTAAATCTTCTCAATGCAATGCTCGTGAATGCAAATCGAATCACTTTAAGGCGCTTTTGTCGGCTTAACACCATCACTCCTATTGACGTTTCGGAACCAATGCACTTAGAAACGCACATTTAATAGAATAGTAGCGAATTGAGAGATCAGATTATTTATTGAATACTTAAATTAAGGAAGAGTAAGGAAATAAAACGAGAAGTGTAAAAGCAAACCAAGCATTATCTAAAAAAATATTTTCAATGAAATCACCAAGGATTAATAATTAAGAATATACTAATTCGATATGTTGTAGGAAATATCGCTCTATCTTTTCCAAAAACATGTTTCTAAATTAGTATTAAAAGCAAAAAAGACAGCAAAATCGATTTCAACCAATCAACCCCCAAGGATGTGTCACGTGCTAAAATGGCCACTTTATACTTTAGTAAGTATTTATTTTTATGTCATTTATACTGAATTATTTATATGTTTTATACTGAAACATCATATCAAAGACAGTGATAATAATGTAAATAGCAAAAGCAGCAATGTCCGTGGATTCATTAGGTGTAGTAGTCTATCACGGGTGGAATTGTGAACGTTACGTTACCGTTATGTAAAGTGATCATTTAAGCCAGCCATGTGATACGTGGTAACCTCAATGGACACCAAGAAGACTTGTATACCTACTTTTCTATATAAAATAGTAGCTCCGTCTCTATGAGACAACTATTTACTTAGTTATTTATGTAAAACAGAAACAAAGAAAATATTAATATAAATCAATTATGATTTTGAGAATTCTAATTTTAAATATTTGAAAAGCTCTGAGTTCAGTCTTAAGCCTAAGATATGGCCGGTAACCTCTAAATAGACTTTTTTAACAAGGTAAACAAACAAAAAAAAATTTCTACCAGGCGTTTATTTGCACTCTCCAAAAGTCACATGTTCTTCATCCCTTCTCTAACGCATGTCTTCTTCGGGCGATTCAGTTGATATTAATAACAAGTATACTAGCGCCTGCAGATGTTGCTCAAACATTCAGATCCTTTTGACTTTTTCCGTCTATTTAATTTTTGAGAATTTATTTATCTTAATTATTTAGTTCCATACATATGTTGAGTGGGCTAATACATGATTACAGTTAAACATATTGCATTCCATAATCTAGTCATTTAAAAGTGTTTATAATAAATTGTTGCACTACTGTTTAAATTTACTTGTATTACAGAGTGTTAGTTAAATTAGTATAAACCACCACCAGATTTTAGGTCTACCGATTTCGAGACGTACACGTCTCTTTGTCAGGACCAACACTGCACTACTATGTTCACAAAACTATACACCACAACCATAGTGTTGTTAACTTTTCACTAATATTTATCACATGGGTGTTAATCTTGTCAAGGAAAAGCATGCACTAACTTGCCTACAGAACGATAAGGAATCTACTAGGGAGAGAGAGTGAGAGGGGGCGGGGTCTAAAGTGAGTGTTACCAATTTATTGCTATTCACTGTGTTTAGAATTGATTTTGGCAGGTTATCGAAGAATTAAAGAGATTTGTACATCAGACAATTTTGTGAAGGGTTTACATTTTTTTCGCTAGTTTTTCCTTTAACACCGTTTTGTAATATAGATATTCAGAATAATATTTCAAAAACCAGTTTTAAGACGGACCTATGTATGGTACAGGATTCTGATCTACTATTTTTTTTATATGCTTCAACAGGCCAGGAGGGCTGAAGTAAATCACGTAGATTTAAATTGTTACCTCACCGGTAATTATTATTATGTACATACATACAATGGAGTAGGAGTCAGAAACCGCCAGACTATACTATAGCGTACTATAGCATCAAACCTAAAATATTTTATGCAGATGTCCATTATAGTACACGTGAAGGTTTGAATATTATGACAATCAAGTTCGGGGAATTTTAGCAGATCACAGGTAATAAAGGTACAAAATAATATGCAAGTAAAACTTTAAAATGTGTGGCCCAAATAAAATATATAAAATTCAGATTTGTTACTAAAATGAAAAGAAAATTATTATTTACAGAGCGTCAAAATAACCCGCGAAAAGCGTCTGGCAATGATGAATATGAGTGTAAAGTACTGTCCCGATAAACATACTATTTTTTTTTGTGTTTTCATTACCTGTTATCTGCCAAAATCTCCCGAACTCAAGTGTCATAATATCCGAACCTTTTTACCTGCTATAACTGGTCTGTAGGTAAGTGTGGCGGTCACCGGCTCTTGGTCTATAAAGCATGTGTCCACTTCCCCAGTGTGTGCTAAATTAACAGCCCGATACGGCTTCGCATACAACACAGTGCGCACGCCATCTGAGTTAAGTCCCTTTAACTGTGTCACGTGCCTTACTTAATCCCATTGTTACCCTGAATCTAACAGAATCAGGTGACCGCAGCACCTACGTGAAAACAATGAGCAATCACATAAACGACAGATGGCCGTTATAAAGGAGATACTATCGAGTACTTTCCTCGAATCGATGAAGATACCTGTACAATTACTTGATTTGTTAAATTTATTTTATATGACGCCGAATGTTTTGCGGTTGCAGCTTGTGTGCATAATCCCCCAGTGAAGCCGAATGGGTTCTCATTTTTGTAGAATTGTCTTTTGTGATTGAGTTTGGTCTCTTTTGACTACTTATTCTATATTATTATTTACTCGACTTCTTCTTCTTCCTCAGCTTTTTTCCCTCCACTGCTGGATGTAGGCCTCTTTCATTTTCTTCCACTCGTCTCTGTTTCTTCCCATTTGCATCCAGGTTCTTCCTGCTTGCTGGATTATGTCATCGGAGCACCTTTTGGGAGGTTTTACGATGTTTCTATTTTTTGTCCAGGACCTCCACTGTAGGATTCTGGGTGCCCATCTAGTATCCTCCTGTCAAGCCATATGTCCAGCCTACTGCCATTTTAGTTTTGCAATGCGGTCCATAATATATTTACTTGACTGAATTGTATTATATTATTAATTAAGATTTGATATATTAGATAAATAATATATTACCTTACACATTGTCTAATAAATTAAATTACCTACCTATATGATTGTAAGTGTTTATCCCTCACCACACACAATAATCGTAATTCTTTTTAGTGAGGTATATACATACAAAAAAAAAGAATTGTAAATATTTTCAAGGTATCTTTGTAATAAAATATTAAATATATTATTAATGAAATAAATAAAAAATAAAATTAAAAAAAAATAAAATTAAAAAAGAGATGTGTCAAGACAAAAATGGCTGTGTTCGAATATGTGTGTAATCGACCTTAATATAGCAGAAGAAATAGCGCATTACCCAAATACCTTGCTACATGTTGCAGCACTATCGCAGGATCTAGAACGGTCCGAAATTATTTACAATCTTCGGGAAACGTCTATAAACATCTAGAAACGCCTGAAACAACCGAGAAGTGATGAGAACCTTCTAAACACAAAAATAATCTAGAAAGTACAAAAATTACAGCATTTAGGTATAAATACGGAACTACGGCGCAGTTGTCAGTTGTCGTGTTTAACAGTTTATTTGGTGCGAAGACGGCCACAAGCCGCGAGACGACGCCCAGGGTGGCCAGTCATGAGATAATCAAAGCGATAAATTAGGCGAAATAATCGATCGAAGTACCTGATTGGCGAAATAAACCAGAGCAACTTCTATGTGCGAGAATTGAATATTCTACGAGCGATAAATACGTGTTACCCAGCGATTATACAGAATTTATAAACTAGTGATAACTTGCAAAAAAGTGTAGATTGAAGAATTGCGTTAAATTTCATTATTCGTGTTAAGTGACTTTGTACATTGGATACTTAATTAATCGATTAGATAAGACACACAAAAAACTCAAATAAACGAAAAAATATGCTACCGGTAGCAGCTAAAATATTTGTGTATGTATTTTCTATTTGATTAATAAATTTGTTAATAATTTACAGAACTTTGTTTTAGAATTGCAGCTTAAAAATAATAAGTTTATTTTTATGTATACTTAACTCGTTAATGCTTCAAAAATAGTAAAATAATTTTGTGGTGACATTATTAAAATAATTTTAAAAAATTAAAAATTTTGTAAATAAGAAAAACTGTTAATAGTAAACTGAATATTAAAACAAGCAGGTCCTTTTTACAAATAGTTATCTTTTAATATTATTTTCATGAAAGGTAGTCACTGCATTATTATTCATTTTCCATAAATAATTTTTCGGTTGAGACTTCGATTTTTGAAATTAATTTGTTGGTATTAAATTGTCTGACGCAGAAAATATAGGCTCTAAAACACGTTGATAGTTTTCAATAAAAAAGTGGTGAAAACGAAATTAATTTTTATTAATTATCGCTAATTAATTTCTAATGTTTTCATTCATTCCTCCCTAGCTACAACACGTGACAATATGTTACAGTTATCAACCCTTACATAGAAATATGATACTCCTTACAGAGAAACTGAGATCCTGAATCCAGGTTACCGAAATAACAATAAATAACAGGAGAAACAATATTAAATCTAGTGGGAAACACTGACATAAACGAGACCTTCGGAAAATAGGTGCTTTTTCAACGCAGAATTTTATTTTAAAATTTAATTTTAAACATAATTCATATAATTATAAAAAAGGAGCATGATAAGAAGGAAACACAAGATAATAATTAACTAGTGAAATAGCTATAATAAATTAAAAATCCATAATTGTTCCTGATTTTCAATTTCGCTCCATTTTTATACTTGAGTAACGAAGGAAAAAATTTGCAATTTCAACAAAACAGCGATGAGAATCATTTTAAGATGAAAAAAATAGCTTTTTTCTAGTTGTTAGATACTCCCCTGATGATTTAGTGGTCGGAGGTTCGAGCCCTATTACAAGAGACCAGCAATTTAGTCATATGTTCATAACAAAAGCGTTTAGCTTATTTTGAAAAAAAAATTCACACATTTAATTAGCATACTCTTAAACAAGGACTGTTAATAAAAAATATTTTAAACAGAAATCTGTTTCCTTTTTTCCTTGTTTTACTGTGAGCGTATTTAAATAAATGGTAATAAGTAAAACACGGAAAATTAACACAAAAAGTTAAATTGGCTCAGTGTAAAAAAATGACTTGAGCAAAACGCGATTAAATTAATATTTTTTTTTATGATAAAATGTCAAATTATTTTAACATGAAGATTTCACAGATATTCATAGACATAATATAAGAAATGCAAAAGAAATGATATAAACAAATAAAAAGAAAACAGAACTGTGAATACTAAAAATACTAAAGGAATGCGATAATCTATCACTGAATGTTAAAAACAGAAAAATCAACATGTTTAAAAAGGAATGCAAATACAGGACAAAAAAAAATCAAAGTATCAAAAATAAATAAATATATTAATGTTAACTTTTACTAAATGATGAAATAATATATAATAACTTAAATTAAGATATTATAATAAAAAAAAAAAGAAATCCTCAATTAAGACGGCATGGATAGGTCTTGTTTATGCAAAATGAGTAGCTTGTTGGTCTTGTGGTTAGGACTCTCGCCTCGTGATCCAAAGGTCGCGGGTTCGAATCTCACTCCAGACCGGCAAGTTAGTCCTACTTTCATAGCACAAGCGTTTAGCTTAGTTTTAAATAGTAAAAATATTGATGTGACTCGATTCCGTGTTCTCATTTCTATTAAAAAAAAAGAAACTAATACCTAGATATATCTACTTGGCAACTCTAGAAGAAAGGTGACTGGCTGTTTCATAATTTGTTTGGACAAACAAAAAGAAGAATTGCATGAATACAGATTGAGCCTTGATTAGCAGTACCGAAACGGTGCAAGACAGGTGGAGATGGAAGCGCTTTATCGAGTTTTAAGGCTTCCTCCTGTGATAAGGGGATGAAGATAATAACAAAGTAAATGAAGACTTCTTCACTAACTGGAGCCAGATATTACAGATGATATTAAAAGTTCAACATTGAGATTGCAAAACTTTTTCAAAGCATTACAATTATTCCTTCAAGCCACTTGATCCGCGTATCAGATGGGTTCTCCGAAGTAATGTTTTGTAATAGGGTAATGAAATCAGCTAACCAGAGAATTCTCTGGAATAAAAGAGGCTTTATGTAAGGAGGTACATCTCATGCACGAGCGGACTAACGAACAAAAGTTTATGCCAATTTATCGGTGGTGTCTGAGTCGTATGTACAGGGCTATTTAGAAAACATTAAAAACCTCGCAAGACTATACTCCTGCCTTGATTGTGAGTCGAAAATTTTCAAGAAATCTGACATCAATCGTTATGGAGATACGCGATAAAAGTTTACATTTTTTTTCAATATTTCTGACTTATTTTTTGTAAAACGTTGAATCATCACTACATTAATTTACGATATATCGATATACAAAATTAATTTGTTTAAATAAAATGATAAAAAACCATGCAGAAATTCCAATTGGAATTCGGAGGTTTTTATTATTTTATTTGACTTGTATTAAAAGAAATTAATTTTTCATACTCAATATAAGTAACTGTAATGATATTCCAACGTTTTACAAAAATTAGTCAGAAATATTGAAAAAAAAATGCAATATTTGATGTCGTATATCTCCATAACTATTGATATAAGGTCACGGTTGCTTGAACATTTTAGACTCATAATCAAGGCAAAAATACAGTTCTGCGAGATTATTATTGTTTTCCAAATAACCCTGTATAAAGATCACAGATATTTTGGATATTGAACGACTTCCCGAAGTAAAGTAAAAATAATAATCATCTTCTACGAGGGCTGTATAAGTAGTGATGATCAAAACCGTTATTATAATCAATACACAATTTACGGGAATAGGGATGGACGACGAAAATAGGGAGGTGGAGAAATGCAGGACAGCGTGGACTGTAATTTTACGGAAAGAAACATGGATGAAAACCGAAACTCACCACTACGTGAGTGTTCCTTTTCCTTTCGGTTTCTCTGTAATGTTAAATAAATTGGAATTATCTTAAAAGATCTGGAACCTGAAATACTTTATACATAATTATTGTGAATTCACGACACTTCTTTGGAATGGTTACATCGAGAAGTCAATTGGATAGATAATTGACAGGACACTGCGCTGAACGATACATATATTTTGACAGCAGGAAGATTACGCCTATTGAGGTATATGACGATGGCAAGGAGGAGGAAGATGTTTGTGATATCAAATATCAGATTCATCGCACATGGAACCTTGAAATAGGCAAATACCGAAGATTAGATAATTTGAAATTTGTATCTGATCGTATCGATAATTGGCAAATGAGATTTAACCATTATTTTGTATAGATGGTTGACCTGAAAATCAGTGTTTTTCCCACTGGGCTGAGAGCGTCACGCTTCTATGACATGACCTCGTTATTAAGGACAAAATGGAGAAAATGAAACTATTTTCCATAGGAACCTACTACCACGTATTATCTATTTTCGAACCATAAGACGCAGTATAATTTAAGGGTTAATATTTACGTACAGTTATTATTTTACAGTTTTTATTTACAGTTATTATTAATAGGTAACGTCAGATTGAGGCAGAAAAAATGCAATCAAAGTCTTTATTTTTTTTGTCGCAATTATTGCACATACGAAATTAGTATCTCCATGGTTATTTATACCATATATGGGCTAATATTTTTAGTCACAAATTATTTTTAAAATATCAAAATGGCGGAGTTATACGCTGTCCCCCAAAGGTTCTTCTCCGTTACCATGTCATTAGGGTTTGAGTGAAATAAAAAAGTAATTATTTTCTTATTAAATTATTTACCAAAAAAAAAATTTATTATATTATTTGTATAAATCTACTTTTATTATTTGATTAATTGCACCTACATGTTTCAGAAATACCTTTCCATCGTCAGGGTGTTTATAGATGTCAAAATTTTAAAATGAATAATGTCTTTTGTTTTTTTTTTCTAAATTATTTGATTTTACAAAAAAAAAATTATTTACCGTCCATGTTGCGACAAATCGAAAAAAAAAGATGTTTGAAAATATATTTTTTTCATAAAAAAATTTATGCTAAAAATTCGTAATATCAAAAATTGTTGATAATATTATTCGTAAGATGTGCGTGAAATTTGAACAAAATCGGGTGACTAGTTTTTGAAATATTTTACCCACAAGTCTGAAATTCTCGAGAAAAACGCAAAGGAATAATTTGAATAGTTTAAAATTTACCTACAATACAAACTAAAAATTACTATATGTCAGCCAATTTTCGAAAATTGCGACTGAATTATGACTCAAATTATTGTTTAAAATTAAAACTTTAAAAAAGTGTAAAAAATATATTTTTTTTTAAATATCAAGACGGTGTTTAACCCTTAAACAACAAAATCTGTATTATAATTCGAAAAATATGGAACCGTTCTTTACTTTTTATGTCTGGAATAACCATTTTACCACGCATCACAAACAGGCAAATTTAATATAGTTGACGGAAAAAATATATTAAATTTTGCGACGGTAACTTTTCTATTCTGTGGTTTTTGATGACTACTAACGATTTAAATAAATGTTAAACTTTACTAAAGTCCTCTAACAATGTAGGGATTGTAAACTCGCAGATAACGGGGCATGGTCACGAGACGAGAGGGTGGTTATGTAATGTAAATAAGGGATTCGTTTGAGGTTTCTTAGTATTTTTGATGTGAAATTCTATGAAAGTTATTTTTAATATTTTTTATGTTTTTAGCGTTAACTTTGTGGTTGGAAATAATTATTAATTTTAATTAATTTAAGATCTTTGTATTAACCCGTTAAATTTTATGAGTAATGTATTATTTGATATATTCACCAGTTTTTAATTTAAATTAAGAAAATTAAAAGTTGCTAGTAAAAAATAATATATATGCGAAAATACAAAAAATATTAAATTAAAGTACCACAAAGAACGTATTTAGTAAAAATAAAAAAACAGCAAAAGAAGTTTTTGTTCTATATTCTATGTACATATATATTCGGTGTCTCCAAAAAGGGCGTTTAACTTTCGGTCTTTTTATCGAAAATATTTTTTTCATTCTCTCTGAACACATTCCACGCATAAAACTTAACAAAAAAAGCGCATTATCAATAGGGGGACTTAATCCTCAAAAACTTTTTTGACAAAATTAAATGTTTTAGGAGTTTCACCAAAAAAAAGCGCAAATCACAACAACCAGAAATATTTTTGCAGTGACATTTGGAACATTTTTCAATAAAAAAAAGATTTAACAAATTTGAATCGGTTGATTTTACTACTAAAATCTAACTTAGAAACGTAACACCTTAAATTTTCATTGAAAATAGATTTGCTGCAGAAATTGAGGTAAATTCAAATATGTAAATATAAAAATTAGATAACAATCCGGCTTATCATAGTCCAGTGTCCAATGATATGTGAAATCATGAAAATTTATAAACACAGTGTATTTATGCATTCAGAATTTTCATAAACGAGGAATCAAAAAATTGATAGAGTAATGTAGGAAGACCTATCGACAGAGTATAAAATTTTGTTAAAGTTTTTTTTTTTTTAATTCTGCTAAGTTAAAAAAAACGCCCTCAAAATTTCCTTACATATTGTTCAACCATCAAATAAAGACTGAACCATCCATTTGGCATCGACTTTTAATCATCGTCTTTTAAAAAGAGCAAAATATTATAAAATTATAAAACTCACATAATAACGTATTGATATAATTTCAATTGATAATTATAAACAAAAGAAGATATCGAACCCTTACAAAAATTTAAATAAAGAACACTGTTGATTGACATTTCATAAAATAAATTGGTATCATTTTTACTTATTCTACCATATTCTCTTTCATCTTTCCCAGCATCCTGCAGATCTAAGCGCTTCCACCGAAGAAATACCTGTAGATTTTTCCACTTTGTCAGTCCAAAAAGTAAAGGATCTTCCTGTACCACAACAAACTTCAATAGGCTTTCTTCTCGTTTGACAATATGTCCAAAAAAATTGAGGATTCATCTCAGACAAGAAGTAGAGTATCTCTTGATTTTTAGCTCTTATAGTATGGGGACATTAATACTTCTCGCTGTCACCATCACCACAACTCAATGGACTCTCCTTAGGTAAAATAGCCTACGTAAAACCTTTTTAAAATTTTGCTTTTTTCCATCTACAAAGCAACATTTTATGGCCAAAAAGCTCGCCTGCATAGTGATAAATATACACAAGTTGTGATAAAATCGAAAACAATAATTTCAAATAAATTGCTTTAGTTTTCAAAAATTGTAAAATTTTCATAAAAGTTTGCAAACTTTTCCACATATGTGAGAAATAAATTGTATCGATAAGAATTTACCACCAAAAAGTTAACATGAAGAACAAAGTTCGATCTTTGGTTAACTTCTAGACTTTACCGTGGTCGAACGCTGTGGGACCGATGAATTCAGGCTGCTTCTAGCTTTCTAAGCTTTCATTTAAGCTGCCGATAAGCTTGTCTGACCCAGGAATAATCCTCGGACCTTTCTTCTTCTATTCCTACTCTTTTTTTCATTTTTACTCCGGGGTGGTTTTCCGAGATAAGTTAAACCCGAAAGAGGTGGCTTCTCTCCGTCACACAATCTGTACAATGGGGTCTTTGGTGCCCCAATAATGAATCATTTGCTAATCCACTCAACCGTGTTTTATTTTGAGAAGTTAAGATTTCTCTAAATTCTGCTATGAAAATTGATAGGGGAGGGTGGGGCGTGTTGTGACAAATTTATGAAAAAAGGTATTGTGGAAAAATCTTTAATAATATCAAAAACATTACATTTTAGTTGAAACAAACAATTCTTCACCTATAAAAAATTAGCATTATTGACCATGTCACCAAAAGGACAACGCAACAAAATACGGTTTTTCAAAATATGGGAATTGTCACAACCTGCCCCACCCGAGGGGTCAGTTGTGACAAGGGTGGGGCAGGTTGTGACAAACTAATCGTCAAATATTGTTGAGTATTTAAGTAATTTAATAAACAAAAAAAATATTATGAATTATAAATAGTACAAGTAGTAATATATTTTATAATTAACTATCAACAAATAAACAAAATTTGTACTCTTATTAACTGTGGTAAGAAAATTCTGTAATCGATTAAAATTATTTTTTGCCAGTCAAACAAAAGTCACAAATAAAATCTTGAGTGAATTCGTCCATTCCAGCACATAATTCATTAAACCATCTTTGGCATTTTATGCACCTCACCCACCTTTCACCCGAAATATCGTTAGAATAAGGATTTTTACAATAAATGCATTGCTCATCTTCGTTTGCATCGCTGTCATCAGTTTCCATGATACGTGGCTCCTCTTCAGTCTCGCTGGATGAAAATGACACTAGAATTCGTTTCTTCACTTCAAAAGTCTCTTTCTTGTGTAGTTTTCTCTTTATTTCCGTTTTTGTTTTATTGGCTGCTTGTTTTATTTTTAGTTCCTTTTGTGATTTTACGCTTTCGCATCTTTTCGCCTTTCTTTTCCTTTCTTAGATTATCTTCCAATTCTAAGTATTTTTTATTGAGGAGTCAGTTAAAATTACGCTTTTAATTTTCTTTCTATTACGTAGGTTCTTTCTTGGATGAGCTTAAGGTCGGATTTGTTTTGGTGTTTAATGGTGTTATCCGATTTTCGGGAATTTTGATCATATTTTGGCATGCATACTCATATACAAGCTTTTTCGCATCAGCTGTGGTCAAACCATAATAAACTTTGTTACATTTTGCAATGTAATCTCCAAGTTTTTTTTCTTGCGCGTGGGTAAAAATTTGTCCCGGGTTGGAATAGCCTACCTTAGAATTCACAAATGGACGGGCTTTTTTCCGATCTATGAAGTGTCATATAATTGACACCAAAAGACACTGCGGCTTTTCGAAGAGACATTTTTGTAGCCTCCATCTCAGCAGCAGTACGTTCGTAAACACTTTCGGGAATTTCACCCCTCTTCGTTTTTTTATATGTAATTTCGTGCCATTGTGAATCCTTGAAGAAAAGTACGTAAGTAAAGTAGAAAAAAAGTAAAGTAAAAATAATAATTGAACTGTACAGTTTCACATCTAATAATCGTTTTATTAAAAATAAAATTTTAATTATTTCGAAGCTTGTTGTGACTGTCACAACTAGCCCCCACATTTTTGTAACAACTCGCCCCATACGATCATTTTATATTAAAATGTCTACGCAAGTGAATTTATTTACCGAAAGGTTTTCCTTTATTGCTGATAATACAGCCAAAAGACACAACATTTGGTAAATAAAATGTAAAATAACTCACCTAGTATTGGTAAAACAACAGAACACTTGGAGTTAGTGCAGAAAAAGTTAGTTTAGTACCTCAAAATCAAACTTTATCGTTTAACTTTAATGAAATCAACCGCACGGAACCAATATTTTGATAGCAACTGACGCTACGGAGTTTACATAAAATGAATCTATGCGGGTAACGCTAAGTCAAATGGCACGAATTTTAAACGCGTTGTCACAACCTGCCCCTGTCACAACACGCCCCACCCTCCCCTACCACTTTCTTACAGAAAATTCTAATAAATGATTTTTATGTACACCTTTACATATTAATTTAAACTTCTTGACTAAGTTATTTAAACAGGATTTCTGATACTTCAAATCAAATTAAGTGCAAGTATACACTAATATTTAATCAGAATATCTCGTAAGTCAATTATTTAATTTCATTTATTTAATTCAATTATGTGTATTATTTACATGCTCGTGTATGAATAATATTTAATTTTTACAATCGTGAAAAGTTTATAAAAAAATATTTATAACCGAGTTCTGATCGTAATTTATATATTGAATACAAATTATAATAATATATTTGTAATAAATATTGCTTTAGGTTGAATCTGGCGATCTTCTTGTAATTATGTTGACAATATGGAATACTTTTCAGATATGTTGATAATATAAATTTTTTTCAGAGGTACAGAATTTTAAAATGAAATGAATCTTCAGGAGCTCTGTCAAACAACATAAATGGGAGACGTCAAACTCTCAGGTCAGCGTCTACTTCAGCGGTGGGAAGGATTGTGGAACCGGCAGTCAGTTCCAGAAAACTAGGTTCAGCGAACGGGCATTTGCGGTGGCGGGCCCCAAAGCGTGGAACTCTTTGCCCCTCCTGATAAGAAACACGGATTCAGAGACTTTATTTAAGAAAAGATTTAAAACGCACTTGTTTACAAAATCTTTCCCAGAACCTTTTTAACATTCGTTTTTTTTTTACTATTTTATGTTTTGAGCTGTTTTTCTTTCTCTTTACTTTTTCATTTTATTTCTCATTTCGTTATTCTATGATTTTAGTACGTAAGTTTTTTTTGATGGAAAGATAATATTATGCCATTAGTGTTGTGTGATTTGACTGTTTTTAATACAATAACAATTATTTGTTATATATTTTAAAAACAAAATTTAATTGTTAATAATAAATACATTTGATTTATCAGCAGTAGAAAGTCGCTGAAAGTATAGGAGATTAGGCATTTTTAATTTTTATATATCGCTCAGTATAATTGTATTTTAAATTAAACAAATTTAAAAATCATATCAGCATTTATTTGGCTAACTAAGTGAAAATAAATAATTTTGGATACTCCGGTATATGCCTAGACCTAATTCTAAGTGACAACATCCAAGACTGGTCTTAAAACATATATTGAGAATTATATCAAGAACTACTCACGACTTTCACGAATTCTCCATATGTCAATAGCACGTTAGTTATATGGATACGTTATTATAAAATACACATTTCAAGGATTAAAAGAGTGAAATATTTTAAAGTATTTTGTCCTACAGGGCTAATCAACTCAGAAATGTGTACAGCTTCCGGAATCGTCTTGCTTTTGTCAAAATGCATTAACTGGAGACTCGATGGAAAATATCCGATCTTGTTGTGAATTTTTTCCTTTATCTAACACAGAATTAGAAAATCGGAGTTCTTTAGAATAAGCCAGGATCCCAAAACTTTTGGTTATTTTTCTCCCATCACAAGAATGTCTTGTGCATTTCATATGCATTGTGCTGATCATTTTATTGAGGCTTATATTATTGCAGATACCCGATGAAAATTTATAAAGTTACTCCTACATATTTACTCCATTTTCTTGAAAATAAACTGAACCCATAGAACAGATAAAATTAAATCTTTATTTACGTATTCATACATGACCACACTACGTGTACACACTAATTAAATATACGCAAGATGCTAGAGCAGGACGGAGACATTTGTTATTAGGACAGTGGGCTGAGTTTTAAATAATGTATGTATTGTTTATGTATTTTGTAACTAGTATTCTCTTTGTACAGTGTTTTGTTAAAATAAAATATAATAAAAAGTCATTAAAACATTCAGATTTTGTAATCGTTAAATCGGTAGGGTTTCCTTTGCACCCCGTTGCGTCAGTCTAGGGTTTTAGATAACTGCCCCAGAACCAGGTTTTACGGCCTTTCAGAGGCCGATGGTGATTCTAAGATAACGCCTCCAAACGATTTCTGGTCATTCGATTTATGCCGTCTGATTTATGTTCGCCATTCTTCCCACTTCCAGCGGGACAGCCATTATTTGTTCAGCCATCGCAGAATTAAAACAGAAATCCTTTCAATCGGACGCCCATATCATATTGCAGTATAAACCGTTAAGGGAACAATGGAATGGAATGTCGCCGGAGAACCTTTTTTTAATGTTTTATTACCATAACGGATCGAGTTCTATTTCTTGCGTTGATGGGTCAGAAAGAGGGCAAAGAATGCGAGTATTGAAATCATTATTTTATTTTTCTACCGCACAAAGCTATTTATTTATAACGAGAAGGCACATTTCTTTAGACTGATCTTCTTATCAGGGCGAAAATTAAATGTAGGTTCTTTATCTTCTTTCTATAAATAGACCTATGTAGTCTGTCCCTCAGAGGATAGCGCCTCCTGTGAGGTGAATTCTCTGTTGTTGTTCCACTTTTCGGAGGTCGTTTGCGAGGAAGGTTCCCTAAAGCTGATTATGTAGAGCGATATAACTCCACCTCCGCTCCTCACGCGATTTATTATCTTTAGCGAAATTTAAAATAAATTAAATTTTAATAAATATTATTATTAAGTTCTACGGGTTAACTATTTTTAGGTGTTACAGCTGTTTCGGATTCTAAGGCCATTATCATTATTATAACGAGCCAAAACCTTTACATATAGAAACAAAAGGTTTTAGGATGAATTTACTTGAGCAACTAGAAAAAATAAATATAAAAAGAATGCAAATATTCAACTTTTAAATAATCAACAAAAAATGATCTTCTCTCCTCTTCTCAATATCTTTAAAAAACCCAAAATCAATGACATAAATTAAAATAATATTTATAAATAACACTTGCAGAAAACGGGGAATTTTGATAATATATTATAATAATAATTAATAATAACGTTCACCGAGGCACCTTTAATGATAAGTGTCCGGGAAAAAACGAACATTAATATAGGGCTTCACCACAAATATCTAATTACTCTAAAAGGGAAGGAGTAAATTAAGATTTTATAAATAAGTCATTTGTGCGTGGTATATCCACTGTTTGATAATGGCCTTACAAGCCGAAACAGCTGTAACACATAAAAATAGTTAACCCGTAGAACTTAATAATAATATTTATTAAAATTTAATTTATTTTAAATTTCGCTAAAAATAAATATGGAGTTCTACAAATTAAACGCAAAAACCATAAATAAAAAAAAAATATTTATTATCTCTCAATTCATCCCTCATATCCTTTTTCCCACACACAATAATTATTTTAATCACAATCCTCCAAACCATTTCCCTAATTGGCATCCAACCCTCTGCAATACTTTGATCGTCTCACCCCGTTATGCCATCAGGCACAATGCTTTAGCGTGTTCGGTGAGTCTGTTGGGGATGCAATAACTTGCTTACTTAAAAAAAAAACAACCATAGCTTCGCTTTCTATCTAAAAGATTTATATATGGACAGGTTTGACCAGACTGGAAGTCCTGAGTCGACATCTTGCGTGACGAGCAGCCAATGTTCAATGGTTGCATTCTGGTGGAGATCGAGAGTGACACTAAGTTTCATCAGCGGCATGGGTGACGAAGTAATCCATGTATTCGGGCAATTATATTTTGGCAGTCTCTGGTTTTATCTATCTAGATATCTATGGTCACGGTGTTATCTGTGTGCATGTGAAAACGTGATAAATCAATAGGTGTTTCTGTGCACATATTTTTTTCAAAGGTGCCCCAGCATGAATAAGTGGCTCGTGACCTAAAAATAATTATGCATAGTCATCTAATTTACGTAAATGTTGAAATGAAATGATTCTACCAGGGCAAACAAAGAGATTTTAATAAAAGCATGTAAAAGGTGACGTTACAAGATAAAAGAGAAATCTTTATTTTGGTTTAGAAAATACGTCTACGAAAAAAAAAATTTGTATACGTACCTAGGTATATTAAATGCATTAATATGATTTTAAAATTCAAAATTTTTATTTCCCATCAAAACACTTCATTTCACTTGTCATGCCTGCTTGCGTCACAATCACAATTCACATGGTTAATTCGACATTTAGGTTTTGCGTTGCACGACAAATAGTAGATGGCCATATATTTTATTTCATTCGTTTTTTTGTATAAAACGATATCGGTTTTGTTGTGTATTGGTGCATAATGTCTGGAAAAATAATGCGCAAATACTACGTTACTGCATTAAACAAAAACAATACATTATTTCAATTACTGACGAATGATGCGTCACGCTCGTCGCGATTTAACGGAGTAGTATTTTTTAACATTTTTATAATAAAAATTATAAATGAAGACATGACCTCACATTATCCAAACTTCACTATACTCTGTATACAATCCTTCAGCCTAGGACTGGTATACACCGATTTTTATCATCTAACACCTTTCGCCAGCAAAATCTATTCTCGATTTAAATGTGTATTACATGAAATTCTTATTTTGCTTTCAAATTTTGTACACTTACTCACTTACTTACCATCACGCCGTTTTCCCGTGGGGTTAGGCAGAGAGGATAGAGCGCCACACTTTTCTGTCCTGACATACAACTCTCGCCTCATCCTCATTCGTACATCTTCGCATGCAAGCTCGTCGGTTATTGAGGCTTCTTACGGGACCATCTTCCAGTATTTGGATAATTTGGTCATGCCACGTCTTCCGCGGTCGCTTTCTCTTTTAGACACCACCAACATTTGCATTTTATATCTTTCTTACCATTCTTTCCTCATTCAACATGCCTAAACCATCTGAGTGCCTCTTTTTTAATTCTATTAATTATGTTCAGATAAGCTTTATGTACATTCATTCCTTATATCTTCATTCTTTATTGTAATATAAATAGATTTACCACACATACGCCCAAGCGATATCATCTTCACCGCATTCAGTCTACCTTCGTTCTTCTTCTGCCAGCTCCAGACTTCACTTCCATACATCATAAATCCATTATTATCATCATCATCCATATATGTGTATTTTATATGATTTTATTATTTTGCTATCAAATTTTGTATACACGTTAATTTATAGGGCTTGTATGAAGCAATTGCAATTCTCTCCCCTAAGCTCTCTCCTTTAATCCCTCGAAAGTATATCGCTAGTTTTTATTATATAAAGTTTTAATCATCCTAGACACAATATTTACAACACCCGAACCTCAACACATTTCAGCCAGATTACCATAGTAAAAACAAGCCAACCAAATCCATGGTTAAAACAAACTAATCACTAAGATTTGCAGTCTATAGAACCAGTTATGTCATCGGGACAAGGATGGGGTGGATGTGTTTATAAGTTTTTTAAACAATTTTAAGAAAAACGTCGGCATCAATATGCACACCTTTCGTTAGCTGCCCTTAGTGTGAAAATTCAGGCTCCTTCATATTGAGTGCAACTTGTTTTAGTATGTACCTGTCGTATGACATTATTTTTAATGCCTCTTTTTCTGTCTGTTTTGAGTGTTTTTATTTTTTAAATATTAATACGCGTTTGTTTCGTGACTGCCTGGCGCCGGCCGCCGGCCGCGAAATGATTTTGATTGGACGAAACTAACATCCGACGTATTCTACGCCAACCGCTAACCAGGATTTTAAACCTTTAAAAATCCAACCAGTTTTGACAGTTGGAAAGCGGTGTGTGCCGGTGACTTTTCTTCTAAGAATTGACATTATTTTTTCGTGTGGTATCCGAATCTGACGTGGACGCAGTATAAGTTCACATCATCCTTTCGGAATAGACAGATCGATCTGTTCCGGATTCGACGAAGCCGGGAGAACAGGAGATTGGATCCGCATTCGACATAGTAGTAAAACGTTGTAAGTACAATTTATCAGCTGTGTTCTTAGTTAGCTTTGGCTCATTGTATTTCGAGTATCAGAACAGCAATCATTATTGGCGGAGATTGGGAAGGAAAATATTTCATATTCAAGAACACATTCATATTTGTGAAGTTGTAATTTTTCAGAACAAAGTTCTGTGAAATATTTAATAACCAAATTAATTAATCAATTAGAAAGACATACAGAAAAATCTAATTCACGAAAAAATATTAGGTTACTACTGGGATTCGAACCCAGTTCTCCTTAATTGATTAATTAATTTGGTTATTAAATATTTCACAGAACTTTGTTCTGAAAAATTACAACTTCACAAATATGAATGTGTTCTTGAATATATAATATCTGTTGTATAAATGTATGTCCAAATAAAAATGAATTATTCAATTAATCATGGCGTCCATCTAGCGGTGGCATTGCAAAGTAATTTCAACTACCGTATCAAAAAAGTGGATTGCTCTATGGACAAAAATAAAAATTAATCAATTAATAAAAATAAGAACTACATATAAGGTCGATATATTCACGGAAACATAGAGGGTTGCTATAGCTTAGTGGTCAGAGCACCGGCCCCGGAAAGGAGGTGACCTGGGTTCGAATCCCAGTAGTAACCTAATATTTTTTCGTGAATTATATTTTTCTGTATGTCTTTCTAATTGATTAATTAATTTGAAAATATTTCTTTCCTCCACGCCACCCGCGTGCGGTGTGTCGCCGCACAGCGTTTTTTTTTTAAATGTAAGTGCATGTTGCAGAAATTCTTAGTTTATAGAAGAGTTGACATAAGCGTTTCTGTATTATTTACTTCTATATGCGTGTTTCTTTAATTAAATCGTAGTATCGGTATTCTTGATACGTGAACTTTCCATATTCAGGTCTTGTCTTAAAATCTTAATCTCAAAAATGGACTTGTGAATATATTTTTTATTTTAGCATCTTGATAGGGTGCTCATGCGTGTCTGAATGGGTACCCAATACCGTCTTTAATCAGGAATTAATGTTAAGTTTTGCCTTTTGAGGTTGATAAATGACCTCGTGACCCGGTGGGAAGGCTTTGTCTCTGTTGTCCTTTCAAAGCCACGCTTCCCGATCCGCTTAACTTAAGCCCTACACTAGTAATGGCCTGGGTGTGCTTGTGTAGGTGTCCGCGGTGTGTGCATACCACCATTGCTGCTGTACGTGTATACGTCATAGACAAAGACAAAGGTAATTGAATGCCTCGAAAAAGGAGACTTGAATCCATAGGAAGTTGAAAAACTGATCAAGATATCCAAGAGGATAGGCTACGCACTCGCGTAAACTTAAGAGTAACTCTTGAAAATATTGCGAAGAGCTAATCTTTAAGAGCCTGCTTTCAATGCACATTTTTCGTTTCGCGTTTTTAAGAAAATGTCAAACTTTGTTATTTATTTATATCACAAGCCTAAATTCTTTAAATTAACTGTTATCATTATATTTAAAATAAGTCTCTTTTAAAAAATAAAGTGTTATAAAACTGTTTGAATGTTTAAAAGTTTATTTTAATAAATTAAAATGAATTGTTTGAAAAAAATCATATCACACGTCCATCTGAATATACTAATTTCTTTGTCTGTCTGTCCAAAACGTCCGTTACATGCTGGAATATGTCTGGAATTACAACTTTGAATAATTAGACTATGACACGCAATCAGCACGCAACGTGCATAACGGTCGCCCACCAAATTACCCTGATTTTCCACCGGCATAAGTACCGGCATACACTAGCCTAAATTCTTTAAACTTACTGTAATTATTATATTTAAAAAAAATCTCTTTTAAAAAAATCAAGTGTTAGAAAACGTTTGAATGTTTAAAAGTTTATTTTAATAAATTAAAATAAATTGTTTGAAAAATATCATATCACACATCCATCTAAATACAATAATTTCGTTGTATATCAATCCAAAACGTCCGTAACTTGCTGGAATATGGCTGGAATTACAACTTTGAATAATAAGTATGACACGCAATCAGCGCGCAATACGCAATGGCTCAGGCAACACGCAACGGGCGTCCACCAAATTACCGAGATTTTTCACTGGCATACGGCTAGTACAGTTGTATAAAGCCAACAGAGTGGAGCGAAGTATAGTTACAAAAATTTATTTATTATTTATTTATCAAACATCGTTGACTCGCTTGATGAATTTATAAATGAACTGAATAATTAGAAACCTTTTCATTCAAAAATGTCATACGAAATGCAAGAAAATGTATGAGAAAATGTTTTTATCACTGCTAAATTCCACTTGCATTTACAGAGAATCGCATTAATGATAATAATAATTACTCTAATTCGTACTATTCTTTTCTTTTTCCTAGGAAAAAGGTAGGCCAAATATATTTTCACTTCTTTTAGTATCATTTCATCAAAACGGTAATCCTGCATTGAAATTCCTTCTTGTTAAAGAATTTATCTATTTTCAAAACAAATTTATTAGTCTGGAAATTATACGCTTTACATTGATCTTAATGGAAAACAACGTTCCGAAATCCTATAAATCATTGAATGTGTAATAGACGTTGACATGTGTGTGTAACTAGAATTTATGCAATTTATCAATTAGTATAATCAAACTTAATGGAAAATTTAGAAATAATGCGCTTGACACTGATATTAATGGAAAATAATATTCCATATTTCTATAAATCATTGATTGTGTAATAGTGCTACGTTGACATGTGTGCATTACTATAATTTATGCAATGTATAAACTAATATTCTCAAACCTAATGACAAATTTAGAAATAATACGCTCTACACTCATCTTAATGGGAAATAACGTTACGAATTTCTATAAATCATTGACTGTACAATAGTGTGTTTATGCAATAAATTGAACAGATATTAAGAACTTAAATATTTGTATTTTATTTAAGAAGTTCTGCAATGAATTTTAAAAATTTAAAAAGTAAAAATATTAGCAGTAAATAAAATAGAAGTAAAGTTAAAATGTTTATTTTTTACAATCGAACATCCTTTCAAATAGCCAGTGCTCCATGCTCCATGTAACCATGTGTACCTATTGTATAATGATATAAAAATAATTGTGGATTATTTAATTATATGGCAATTATTTAATTAAGATACTGTTTTAAGGATCCTCAATATACATATAATAATTGCCCTTGAATGGTGTCGCCCGGAATTCTAATTTGACTATTATTAGAGACAGTTCCTAAATAATTTTTTGATGCATACAAAATTTTATTAAAATACCAAGATGCAATATTTTGGTGGCGGGGAGCAAATGAAACACTCTTAATTGATTAAAGCTTTAGTTTCTCATCAAATTCATTGAAAACGAATTTTATTGTGATAACTTTTACGAAATTTGCACTAATTGTCACTATGGAGAGATTTACACTTAACTATGGACACTTAATTAAGTTTTCATGAATATTCGCAAGTCTGTGATACTCTCGAAATCTATTTCCGAAGGTCGTAATTCGTACTGTTCGCCGGTTCTGCTAGTAGCTTATATTGTCTCTGTAGCATCGTCAAACTGGTACAATAAAACTGTCTCGTGTAGCTGTTATATTGCCATTTATAAAGAGAATGTCATTTCGCGAACTTTCGGGTATTATCGACAGACTCCTATACCTTTCTAGTAACTTATAATGATTTTCAAACATCCAGAGTGCCGGAAAATAATCGATTACGTGTTATTTTTTGTTTATTTATTCCTATGATAAAATAATCGAAATTATATTAAAACACTAGCTGTGCCCGCGCGGCTTCGCACTCGTAGATTTTTAGTACACTGTTTGGATCGTCAGAGAACTTTCGTGAACCTTCTAGAACATTCTCCTTCCAGAACTTTCAAGAAATTTATCGAATGTACAGGAACCTCCTAGTCACACCGACACATTCCGCCACTCAGTTTAGAACCTTATAGAACTTTCGAGAATTTTCTAGAACCTTCTCCTTCCTGAGCTTTCTAGAGTAGGTTTTTCCGGAACCTTCTAGACTCACCGACACAGTCGGCGCGCCTATTTCGAAACAATCTGAAGCCTTTGCGGCCTTCCCATACTAAAACCATGCGCTAGAAAGCACATTTTCGTCACCCAATCCCACCCACGTACAGCCTCCCCCACCAAACTCGCATATTTACGATGTGACATCAAGAGCTATCCGCCACCATTACCACCGATGGGTGGTTGTGGCTGGTTGTGGAGAAAACTTGACGGGTAGGGAAACACGGGTTTCTTTTTACTCCCTTTATATTAACTCGTAGCGTCTGCTTGCTTGCTTGCCGGCTTGCCGTCAAAAAAAACTTTGGATTGATTTTTGACCCTTTTCCCGTGATCCCAATCGAGCTGAAACTTGGCAAGTAGACTCGTGGCGACGATCAAGAAGGTCTATCAAATTTTCTTTAAAAAAAAATAAAGTATAATTTCGGATTTTTAGAAATTTTATTGGTTTTTTCATATTGGAATCATTAGAAAAGTTTGATTGGCAACGGCGGCGGCGGCCCGATAACGTCGTGGAATATTTTCTTAATTTGAATTACTCCGTCGGTATAGGTACTTCACTACGAATGTCGAAAATCTAAATTGACTGACAAATGTTTTTAGAATTTAATCTTCAAAGCATGAAGTGTCTTATCAAAGCTCAAAGCATCTGACATTTCAAAAATATATTAAATTACTATAAGTTTAGTGTTATGTTATATGTTTTAATTCGTCTTTAATTGTTGTTATATTTTTCAAAGAAAGGGAGTATAATAAAAACTTGGTTTTATGGGTTACTTTTTATATACCTATATATATTGATCGAAAATTTTGGAATATTAATTTAGTTTTGAAGGGGCTGGTGAGATTTTTTAACTCTCATATCTGATAAATGTGATCTGAAATAAGATAAGAGAAATTTATTAAATTGTAGCTGTAAATAATGGTTACCTGCACTGTGCGTTCCCAATCCGTGTATTCGTTGACCACTGTGAAGAATATCTCGCTCAGGTGGTAGGTGTATGCGTTCCTCACATAGGTCCTGCGGACAAAAATTTTATTTAAAATCAAATAACAAATAACAAAGGAAGAACCGAAATTTTAAGTATCAATGTCATCAAAATCAGGTTATTCATTAAATAAGATTCACATATTCTAGGGACTGGGTGAATAAATGTATGAAAAACTGATATTTAATCAATATACATATATTATAGATGTCTCACAGAGACGAAACTGGGAAAGTAGATATAGAAGTATTTTGGGTGTACGTAGGGCTTGCGACCTATCGCACGGCTGGCTTACATGATCAGTTTACACAATGTAACGTATATATTTAAATTATACGCCACGTTTCGCATATGAGTTGTAACAATCCTTAGCGCGGCTGGCACCAAAGTTTTTTAATTCCCCTTAAATGACCACAGATGTCACTAATGACACATCTATATTGATTTTGGAGTTTTTGTTAGCAAAATACTTTATCTGTGTAATGAAATTCTTCCGAATTACAAGCATTACACTAACAACAGCCAGCCGTACGATAGGTCGTATGCCCTATGTTTACCCAAAAGACTTCTATATCTTCTTTTTCATAAAAATGCAGTTTCGTCTCTGTGAGACATCTATAATATAGACATTATTAAAGAGTTTAAATTTACAATGTACAATTTGTTACTTATTAAAGAATTTACGCTACCGGTTTCGACACGTCCGTGTCATTTACGAGCGTTATTTAAACTTTTAAAGTTTACCATCATTACACAAAGTTTTTAAAGTTTAAATAATGCTCGTTAATGACACGGGCGTGTCGCAACCGGTAGCGTAAATTCTTTAACAAGTAACGAATTGTACATTGTAAATTTAAACTCTTTAATAATGTCTGAAAGAAATTGTTCCATTGTAAGTGCCCAAGAAATTCAAAAAATCTATAATATACATTGATTGATTAATGATGTCGTGACAAAAATCCAGTACTGTTCAGGAAAATTTGGACATACTCAAAATAACTGATATTTATACTCATATATAAAGAGGTAAAGTTTATAAGTTTGGATTTATGAGATAATCTCCGAGACTACTCATCCGATTTCAAAAATTATTCCACCAATATTTTGAATGCACTTTCAAAGTGGACAAAAGTTGTATATTATCCCGTTCAAATAAAGGGACATTTCGTAGTGACCCATTTTACCACTTAAGTCGTAAGTAAAATAGTCGAACGCTGCCTTGACGGCAAGAGATATTTAAATACTTTCTACAAAGAAGTGATAGAACTCAAAAAGTTCATTAAAAAAGTCTACAACGCTATATATCAATACGTCATCACACAAATTGTTAAAATATGACTTAAAGTTACTAAAAATCTACGAGCGCGAAGCCGCGCGGACACAGGTAGTTTTTTGATAACAAGACAAGTTTTGGATGATAAAAAAAAATCCATCTTCAATCTCTACATTATTTAGAATATTCTGGGCTTCAAATAAAAAAAATTTAATAATTTTCAAGCGTAATGTTAATAAATCGAATAAAAAAGAAAAAGAATATTGTTTTATAAGAACTCTAATCTTAATAAAACCTATCACATTACCTACGGTTACATCTATACTGTACAGGGATGATAAACTTCATCCATATATGGTGGTAGTAAAAATACGACTCGCATATGAAATAAGTTGGGCAAGGATGACATGTACACAATTTCCAAAATTTTGATATTCGTGATAGTCTTTTACATTAGAACGTTACATTGTGTAAAGTGATTACTAAAGCCCGCCAAAGGATAGGTCGTAAGCCCTATAAACGCCAAAAAAAAAATTCCCTACCTGTTTGACATTAAAAATAGCTTCGTCCCCATGAGACGTATAATATATCAACATTATTTTATAATAAATAGCTGATAATATTTGAAGTGGACCGATCCAGTAGTTTTTTAAAAATCATGACGATTTAAAAATTGCTCTACTGAGAAAAACGCGTTAAACCCTACGATTAAGAGTTTAAGTTTATTATTAAAAAATGTATGTTTGTTCATTAAAACTACAAATTTATAAAGAAAAAAGTAAAATCATACCTTCACACACATACGGAATCTTACTGATTCTTAAAAGCTATTTTTTTGTTTGGAAAATGAATGAAGTTATTCTCAGATAACTTGAAAAATACTAAATGGTGAATTTCTTAAAAAAATAACTTTAGTCTATAAACGAATTTATCGCAAATGTCATTTCAAATCGAGTGCGACTTAAAATTGTTAAGAACTTGTTAAGTTCATTTTATTCAAACAATTAAGCAACTTTAAAGTGCTTAATTGCGCTCGGAGGCAAGGTTCCTGCTTCCGATAAAACGAAATGACAATTTTTCTCCTCCTTTGAGACGAAAATAAAACAAACAACTGTTGTAGGAGAAGTTCTCCACTCAGCGCTCGCGTATTGACATAGTTCGATTCTGATTCCTTGCAGAAGTTTGCGACATCATATTGGAAAATGTCAGTTACAACAAAGATTGGTACTTTTTCTTCATTTTTCTCTTTGGGTACCGGGTGCTCCGTGAGTTTCGTTCGCTTTTGTTTTAAAAAAATCATTAAAACTAATTCATTTTTAATTCAAAACTCCGCAATATTTAAAATAAACAAGAAACCCAAAAATATATTTAAGATTCGTCAAGATAATTTGGCGTTAGCCATTCATCTTCGGTGCTGTTTAATTGCAATTTGTAAATATTTAACGGACGCAATTAAAATAAGTTTGAGGATATTTTATACGAACCATAAATTTTTCCGATTCAAAATTCAAGAAACGATTCTTGACGTTTCGTTGAATTCTTATTCAACGTCATCTGAAGAATGACCTTTACCCGCGGAGGTAGAGGGCGGACTGATTACTGCTTTCAAGGTCGTAAATTATATGCACTTTGTTATAGAGTGTTCACTTCTTCTACAATAGAGGTCGTCAGTGTGCAATATGTACTAGTTACGTCGGCGGATTTTACTGCGACGTCTCTCAAGGGTTGAATCAATGTCGTAAGAATAGGGCGCCAAATACTTGATAGTTTGTAACTGTCATTTCTATCAACCGCGGGTAAAGGTCATCTTCCTGATGACGTTGAATAAGAATTCAACGAAACGTCGAGAATCTTTCTCGGAAAAACATACGGTACGTATAAAATATCCGCAACCAGTTACAGTGAAATATGTGTAACGACCATAATAACAATCTTAACTCTTTAAAAATAAGTTTTCTTGAAGAAACTGAGCGAGGAAGAAAGTGCGCGATGCAACGCGTGTTTCAATTTTAGCACGGTATGGGAAAGGTTAATGGAAAACTTTGAACCTTCCAGAGTAAGCGATGCGTTAAAAAAAATATAACAATAAAGATATTAATCAAAAATATAGTGTTCCTCGGGGAAATTTACTTGGACCTATACTTATCTAGATATGCATTTATGAACTATGGGACATTTAAGGGCAGGGTGAGACGATTGCGTTTGCTGATGACATAATTTTTCTATTCAATGAAAAATATTGGGAAAGACAAAACTTTATTAACTGTGTGAACAATATTTATGTAAAGTAAGTTAATAAAGACATACTAAAAATAAAAAGACAATAATTTACACTTTGGAAAATTTCTTCTTCTGCCCTTAGCCTGTTGGGTCAGGGTCCATGCACCGCATAAAATGTTCCAACTTTTCCAGTCTTGGGCTTCGCTCCCCACGTTTAACGATCCGCTGACCACAGATCTTATTGGAGCGTTGTGGGGATCAAAATAAAAGCGAAATGCATAGCTTAACAATCGAATCATAAAATATGACTTTGGAAAACAAAAAGAAAAAAGTGTACAAACAATAGAAGGAGAATTACAAATAGAAAGGCCGAGGCTGATAAAGAAGTATCCAAACCTTATAATGGAAAAGACAAACTTGAAACCCTAATAGGATTTATCAGCTGCGACGAAGAATAAAATAGGTGAGATGTACATGTTTCTTAAATGTAAGAAAAAGATTTGAAAAATATCACCTCGTAAACGGATGTAGAAAAATATGAACTGGCGCTATGGAATTGTAATTGTGGGAGTGTAATTGGAAACACAATAGTTATATAAGCTATACTGAAGAACATTTTTTAAGAGTTGTTTTGTTGAGAAAGAAATCTAAACCATGATAATAAAATTAATGGTTTTTGGAACTTTGAAAAAGTATGAGAACGCTGTTTCTCTACAGAGGTAGTGAGATATAACAGATAGAAGGGCATACTTTTCAGCCTCAGCATTCCACTATTTGCTCATGAATATATTTCAATTGATGATGCTTATTATCGCAATAATAATGCAGTTGACTATTAATCAAATGCCAGTGATGAAGCCAAAACTTTTAAGGGATACACAGGATTATGTTGGAACTTTGGATTCCTTAACCAAAAAACGCACAGTGTTCCAACTAAATTTTGTGCCCAGTAGTGACTGTTTGTGAACTAAATCATACTTGAACAATATTTTTATATGAAAGTATGTTTTTATAACACAGTTACTGGATTTGGTCCCCAGAGGGGTGATTAATTAATTAAGCCTAAATTATAGAAGTCTCACAGAGATGAAGCTATTAATATATGAGAAAAGTGGATGAAAGTCTCTTATACGATAGCTCAAGGCTTACATCCTGTATGACTTGGCTTAGGTGATCACTAATGCAACGTTCACCAATTCCATCGTTAATCTCTATGCAGAGCCCAGTGCAATATATGTGTTCTCGATTCAAACATATGTATATATAGAACTTTCAAAAATTTTATTTGTGCATGTTCTTAAGATGGAATTGGTGAATAACATTGTAGTAATTGCATTGTAGAGTGATCACTTAAGCCAGCCCTTACAGGTTGTAAGCCCTGAACTATCACATAAGAGACCTCCTTCCACTTTTCTCATATATTAATTGTTTTGTCTCTATGAGAATTCTATAATTCATCCTTAATTAATAAATCATACTTTTTGGATCCTAACTTCCTAAATCCGTGACATTATGTTAAAACTTTTTTTTTTCATAACGTGCTTAGCGGTCTGGTTATTAAGATAGCCTAGAAGTGGTCGAGGTATGAAAGTTGTTCCAGAAGAGATTGAAGATCGTGTTAGTAAGAAATCAATGGAGAAAATTTGTCGGGAAGGGCGAGACTTACTAACTAACTTGGTCGAACCAATATGAAAATGACTGTTGTATTGCCAGAAACAGGTAGAAAGGCCTTCTTTAAATTTCTCACACTTTTAACGAAGCGCCTTTATTCTACATTTTCCAATACATTACCCAAATTTTGCATCTGAACTCCCTACCAAACGCTTAGCGCCATAATTTTGAGAGGTTTATTTCCATTTGAAATATAAAGCACCGTAAAAGAATAAATTATGAATAACGAACCCCGTTAAACCGCCAAGCAGAACCTTATTAACATGTTAAATTTAATTATTTTATTAGGAAAGCCCAAGGCTAAATAATTACGCAGTGCTTTGTAAGGAATATACTTTCTAACCGTATTATAGCTAACGAAAACAAGTTTACATAAATATATCATCATTATTTCCTACGAGTTAAACCCGCAGAATTAATTTATGACAAGCCATAAAAGTCTAAGTATGTGTATGTGTATATACATCGCGAGATTCACAATACATATACACAATAACCTTAAAACACAAAACGGATGTATTTGAAATTATGCTATGATGTTAGTAGGAGAATTATAATCTGTAATATTATATAATTTATTGTAAATGTTTGATACAATTGTTTTAAAGTGAGGTTTAGTAGGGTACAGTTCAAAAATCAATTAATAATATTTTAACGTAAGGATGAGTCAAAAGAAAATACGCACTATCAAAACGTCCAAATATTTCAACAAATACAACATCACTGTGTAAAACTCTGGCACCATCTAGGACACCAGTGAATACTGGAAAAGTCGAGTGACCACTGGAAGTGCGAAGAAGATCGTCGAAATATCTAAAAAGCGGTATCACCTATAAAAGGCCTGGCGCGAGTACGGCGGTGTACTGGCGTCTGAAAATAATTGCAACCACTTACGTACGAAATAACGAGTATTCTAGCAAGCGATAATAAAGTGTTCCACAGTCGAGTGATTAATTGCAAAATAGTGTGAAATAAAAAATAGTCCTCAAAACAAATTCGAGTCCAGTGACTTTTCGTTAAATGAATAAAAGCTTTAAATTATCTTACTGGTTCATTTGCCTCCCAAAACCACCCCCGTGACAATATTTTTTACAACATGTGGCGTAATCCTGCTAGAACCACATGTCTGCAACATTAATGCTTTCCAATTTAGGCACGAAAAAGTTATTAATCATGTCTCTGTACCGTTGACTGTAACGTTCTGACCATCATTATTTTTGACCAATTATTCCACTGGCCTATGAAGCGCCCCAAACGGTGAATTTTTCTAGATGTCACGGTGTTTCACCAATGCCTTGTGGTTTATAATCGCTCCAAAAGTGGCATTTCTCTCTTTTAATATAGCCGTTTAATCAAAAGTGTACTGCATCACTAAATTTATTTGGATCGTGAAAATCGGACCTCCACATTAAAAATTCTTTCAATTTCTAGTGTTCAGGAGAAGGTTCCCGTAGCTTCTAGGTTATTGTCATTAATGCAAATGTTCTACAGATTGCAAATACTACAGACGCAGCTAATGTATATGCAATAACTAACTATGTAGCCACACTATATCTGTATAGATTGACTTGAAAAGCCCAGAAACAAAAAAAAAGTTTTTATTTGACATTTTTTAAATGTATTTTATGAAATCAATGTCAGCAATATAAAAAATGTCATACGTCCAATACATCCCATTTAAAATATATTCTTAATTGGGATATTTGAATGTCTCAATCCAGATTCTCCTAATGAGACAGGGGGGATATATTAATTTCTAAATTTCCGTTGTAGATGTTAATTTCATAAATTTTGACAGTTCAGATATTTACGTACCTTGTTTTAATGCAAGATTTTTTTAAGAGATATAGAATTTTTAAATGAAATTAAACATATGAAAATCTTGGTAAGTGCTGCGATATTGGCTTTATTGGAAATATTATTTTATGCTAATAGTGTTCAAATATGTATGACGTAATCATATATTTGCAACATTATTCCGGCATTAGTCTTTTTATGCTGAAATGGCAAACTAAACTGACTAGAAATTAGCTTTTAGATATCAAAGTGGCTCGTAATGAAAAAAATGTGTGTTGCAATTTAAAAAAAAACTACTCCATATTTAAACACTAACGACATAAATTTATTTTTCCATTAAAGCCAATCCCGTGGTCATTACCACGAATTTTATGTTTTATTTCATTTTAAAGCTATATAACTCTTAAAAAAACAAAACCAGCCAAGGGGTATTATAACGGTTGTTTTCCAAAAAAATAATTATTTAATTCGAAATCAGTTAAATTTATTAACCCTTGGCGACCAGGGGTTAGCTACCATTATTAATAATGTACTTATGAAATCAATTCTACAAAACTACTTACAAATTAATTAAATAACTGATTCATTAAAACATAATTGCAATCATAAATCACAGGCACAGATGCAACAGACGTCGTTTGACAGTTTTGAGTAAAATTATTTTATTAATTAGATATTAATTATGGTAAAATTTTACACCTTTTGTGAATTGTTTATTTCGGATATTTTTCCGTGCGTTAGTTTTGTTAAATTAAAAATTTAAAACCACATTTGAATATTCCTTGTTAATAAAAAATATTGATGGAGATTAAATTCGTATTTATTTTTTAATGCAATGCTTCATCGGGTATGGTAGTGCAACGCACTTGTATTTTTTAGATTATTAGTAGTAAGTGCTCTATCCGTTCAATGGACGTTGGCCATCATGTTAGCTATTAGTGACATTGGCTATAATATTGGCTAACATTACAGCCAATGTCACTTAATTTACTGCGGCCCGAAATAGCTCTGCAGCAGACTGGCCAAACTACTGTCTTAGATTTTTCATCCATGGCCTTCTTCCATGGCCCCATCTTCTGACAATTTTCATCTAAATCATAAGGTGCAGGATCACGACTTCTCTGGATATCTCATCCCACATCAAAGATATTGAAGTTTTCGGGTTATGTTTTAATCACTCCTTTTTCTTTTCCGAACTATAACATCTTCATTCGTAACTCTGTCCATCCAGCTTATTTTGCGTATTCATCTATACATCCACATCTCGAATACCTCAAGTCGCCTCTTCAATTTTTAGATGAGCGTCCATTAGAAAAATTGATATCGAGAACACATGACATTTGACCATTCGCATTCGTAGTTCAAGGTTAGGGTCAAGAATGCAGAACACATTTTTCATGCTTAAGGTTGCACGAGCCTGCTCAATGCGGCATTTGGTTTTAACATAAGGATCCCTTCTTTCATTTACATTGCAGTTCAAGAATATAATGCTTTATACTTTCTCAAATCATTCTCAGAATTATTTAATATGAATATTCTTAGTATTTTCAAATTAAGCTAAAAGATTGTGAAAATATGAATAAAAGACCAACTTTTTAGTCTCCTTCATAGGATATCAAAACCACGACCTCTGTTTAGATAACTATGTGATTAAATTACTAAGTGTAGGTACATGTAGATAATATATCTGTCAATATATATCTTCAATGACTACATGATATCTCGTAATATTTAATTACTACACATACATATAATATTAAATAATTAAATGTATATAATAAAGATTGAACAATAATAGCTAGAATAATTTAAAAACAACAGTGGAATGCACAGGAGTATGCAAGAAAATTAGAGAGAGAACATTTTTATAAATTGCATTGCAACCCGCGGGCAAGTAATAGTCATGTTTTGACAGCAACGAAAAACCACACAAAAGTAAAGTGGCGGATACCGAAGAATAGCGAGGAACAAGGGAACGTAGACAACTGACGAATAAAGCTTGGAATATTCTAGAGCGAAACAGTGCAATGTTCATAAATTTAAATTTTGGTTTATTTTATTATTACGAAACTTGAGGGATTAAACGTTAATGCGCCACTTTGCGTATGGCGACAAAAAAACGACGCATTTAAATATTCAAAGCATGGTTATATATTCTAGAAGCATTTACTTAAATAATATTAAATTTAAATTCTCCGTTCTTGCATTAAAAGCAGTTAAATTTTTTTTATGTTAATTTCGTCTATTGGATACTGGCGCTTTTTTTCCCATCCTGTCATATTTAAAACTCATTAATTACCTCTTTTCCAGATTATATAAATAATTATAAAACTAATGCCTCTATGGATTTGCCAATAAAACATGCCATGAACAGTTTAAAAAAATTGTAAATAAAAGTCAGCCTCCTACATCTTATACAGTCAAAAATTCTGTTCTCAGGTTTTTACGGCCGTTCAGAATCTAAACACTAGAATAATCTAGAATGTATGAAAATACCAGCATTCGGTTAAAATACGGAACAACGCCGCTGCGCGTGTTCAGTGTCGTGTTTGACAGTTCGCTCCTGAGCCGCGAGGCCAGGTTGGTCAGTCGTGAGATAATCGAAGCGATAAATAAAGCGAAATAATCGAGCGAAGTACCTAATTGGCGAAATAAATCAGAGCGCCTTCTGTGTGCGAGAATTGAATATTCTACGTGCTATAAATTTGTGTTACCCAGCGACAATTATGAGTTAATATACAAGTGATATATTACAAAATAGTGTACATTTAAGAATAGCGTTAAGTTTGGTTCGAGTTATGTGATTTTGCCCATTGAATCATTAATTAATAAATCGCTAATAAATTTCCAGTGTTTTCATTAATTCCTCCCTAGCCACAATACGTGACAATATACACACCAATCGGTGCATTAGCATTGGTGACATAGATTGCCTTACGCTTGCTTTGAATAAAATAAATAAATATACACAAACTGACTGCAAAATAAGCCGACTGAATAATCTATCACTGGATTTGTTGAAATTAGAATAAAAACCACATTGAACTTTCCGCATCATCAATAATAAATTTATAGCTCCTTTCTTAAAGGAATATAAAACACGGCAAGTACTTCCTCACCACCGCGTACACGGAGAGAAAAATAAGGTTGCGGACATATGAAGATGGTTATTTCCAAAGTTGCGGGTAAAGTTTTAATTGATATCGGGCCGTACAAGCGAGAAAGCGGCAACTTTTCCAAGCAATCATAAATTGGATATTGATACCCCAGCATTGAGCCAGCGAGGTTCGAAGATGCCTGTGATATGATCTCATTTGCGGGTTTAGAGGCGCCTTTGTTACCAGCTTTTTTGTGTTTGCTGAATTTTTTCTGGAAAACTTGTATGAAAGTTTGTTGAGAATATTTTGTATTTTTACTCCCTTTATATTAACTCGTGGCGTCTGCTTGCTTACTTGCTTGCCGGCTTGCCGTCAAAAAAACTTTGGATCGATTTTTGACCCTTTTCCCGTGATCCAATCGAGATGAAACTTGGCAAGTAGACTCGTGGCGACGATCAATGTTTTTAGAATTTAATCTTCAAAACATGAAGTGTCTAATCAAAGCTCAAAACATCTGACATTATATAAATATATTAAATTACTGTAAGTTTAGTGTTATGTTATATGTTTTAATTCGTCTTTAATTGTTGTTATATTTTACAAAGAAAGGGAGTATAATAAAAACTTGTTTTTTATGGGTTACTTTTTTAATACTGAAGTTTTCGACAGTTGAACGATTGTATGGACGTTTTGCATTTGAGAAATTTAATTCGGTTCGGTATTCGAAAACTTATTCCAATGCTTTTTCAACTAAATACCAACTAATTTTTCACTATTCATTTAAATTATTAATATTTGTAAAATAATTTGTTGAGATATTTTTATTGGTAAGTTACCAATAAGTTCTTTTAAACTAGTTTTTTTACTTACTTTAATTTTTTTTAATATTTAGCGAGCTAACCCGCGGAATATATGAAAATCTAGGATTGATATAAAATATTGATTAATAATATAAAAACAAAATATCTGCGCAAAAATAAAAACTGCCTTGCTGAATGTGCTGCAGTGGGCTTTTGACATTAAAAATTGTTTTAAAAAAATCAAAAAGTTTAATTTTTTATATTTAATCCCGTAGTTTCGTGATCCTCATGTCAAAATTTATAAAAATAAAGTTTTCTAATGGGTCGTGGCTGCGTAAGACAATTGAAAACATTGAAAATTAACTGGCGATTTATTAACACTTTAGTATGGCTGGGAGCACTTTATTAATCGCTCGTAGAATATTAAATTCTCGTGTCGCATTTATTTATTTCGCCACTTGGGAAAGAATTTGTTTCCTTATTATCTCGCCAGTTACTTTACACTAAACGATCCGTCAAAACAAATTCCCAATATTTGTTTTTTTGACCTCACGAGGAGATTATTTTTCTTTTATAGCATTTATGAGAGGGTTCCTGTCGTTTCTATGCGATTATAGTCGAATATTTGTATATAATAGTATATTTGTAGAATTTTCCCTAGGGTTTTAGATAATTTAAGACTCTTCTAGAGCCTTCCATAGTTATAATCCAATTCGGGCAGTGTGCAATTCCTTCTTAGATTGACAAGCGCCATTCCATAACAGTATTATAGTTTTTTTATCATATTAATCTCCTGCGTTTTCTATAATTTGCGTTAGTAATCCGTAAAATACTTGCGAAAGTGAATGTATTCTCAAAAAATTTTAGAGCTAAATTGTATTAAAATTAAATCTGAACATCGTTGAATTTCAACATGAAATTATATATTTTAATGTTTTTTTTAATACTTCTGTTTATTTTTAAATTTTAAAATTTTAAATCAATGTTTTAAATATAATATAAATAAATATAAAATAACAGTAAGTGACAACAAAAAACACAACCTTGCACAGTGGCGCCACCAGACATATACAGTCCTCGTATCGATCAAAATATGTTGACCCGTATATACAAACGAACATACCGAACAAATAAATCTTAGTGTAACAAAACGCAAACTTGATGAAGTTCGCGACTTGGCGGTTATTATTGACTCAAAACTAAGTTTTCAGCTCTGTTACAGTAACATTATGACAAGAGCAAACAGAATACCGAGTCTTGTTTGCAGAATTTATCAAAAATTAATAAAAGCTTTCTAAAATTCTTTACTTCTAACTGGTAAACTTCTGAATTCTCTTATATGGTCACTTCACCATACCATGCAGATTAATACAAAAGTATAAAAATGGTTCACGAGAATGTTATCCTTTCGTGCTAGGCAAGGTAGAATTTTGAAAGATTTTGAAGAGTGATTGATTGAGAGTTGAATAGTTGCGGATCTGTTTTAATTAATTCAATGAACCCTCGTCTCTGAAACCTTAACACGTTTCAGCCAGATCGCCACAGTAACAATATCGATCAAAACAACCCCATCACTAATATTTTCAGGTTAAAAATCAGCTGTGTATTCGGGACGTGGTTGTAGCACATCGTTTAGCGCTTCTTTAAGCGACTTTAGAAATGTATCCATACCAATAATCACCCCTTCCATTAGCCACCCCTAGTGTATACCAAAACTTCTATCTTTTGCATAGTGGTCGCATTTTTTTCTTCTGTGCCTGCCGTATGCCTTTCTATAATAATTGAATATCACTTGCAGCGCCTCTTAAACCGTCTTTTTAGAGTGCTTTTTTGAAAATATATATACTTTTGATGTGTTACGTCTTTCCTCTCGCTTTCCTGTAATCTGTGGCAGCGATTTCATGAAAATGGACGGAAATGCGTAACAGGAAATAAGACGCCGGGGAAGTGTGCATTTGACTAATGAAAAATCATCGTTTATAAACAATGAAATCTAACAGCCGTATATAAAATGATAGAATTGTATTTTTTTAAAATAAATATTTGATAATTACGACGTAAAAGCGATAATTTTTTTGATAGAATGAAAAATTGATATTTTAGTTAGTGTTAATGACAGAGAATTATTAACCTTTTGAGGAAAATGATATAAGCTTTTAGCTTTTTTAAATTTTGCGGTTAATTTCTGTTTCTGCTCAATTGATATTTTTAATTTTGATTAAAAAATTGCTTTTTTTAAATTAGAGGTTCATTTCTGTCGCTGCTCAATAGATATTTAATGTGAGATATCAAATGTTACACATCATATGCAACTCTGTAAGGCTCGCTCGTTTTTATTTTAATGTGCGTTAATTTTTATTACAAATGGAAGGTAAACATGCACATTTATTGTCCTTGCATTTAATGTATGTATTACAAACATCTCTAATGTATCTTTTAAATAAAATAAAATAAAAATTTATTCAAAAAAGAGTATAGTGCTATTTTATGGTGGAAACAAACAAATTTACGAGCCATCGATCACCAGACTTCATTATAGTATCAAACCTTATCACAAATATTTTCTGTGCATGTACTCTTTAGTAGGTAAAAAGTTTTGGATATTAAATAAATTTGATCTCAGAGGATTTTAGTAGATAACAGGTAATACAGGTACAAAAAAGCGTACGTATAGATTATAACGTAAGCGACATGATTATTTAAAGTGCTTCAAGGCTTCTGGCGGAAGAAATGAAATGAAATGATTAATATGAGTGTAGAGTATAGTCGCGTTAAACATATTAAAAAATTATTTTATTTTTACGTTTTATGTAATCATTTTTTTGTACCTGTATTACCTGATATCTGCCAAAATCTCCTGATCAAAGTCTTCTCCTCTTACGCCATAACCTTAAATTTATTTAAAATTTAAAATCAGTTACCTTATAATCCTGTCTCTTCTCTCCCCTTCAAATCCATTCTGAATATCCTGAGCCGAGAACCTCCACAGCGCCTCACTGGTGACCACGCCAAAAAGCAGATCGTACTTATTCTGCCCTCCTTTGATTCCAAATATCCTGTCTCCGTTCCTTTTGTCGCTCGTCCCCTTAAAATTGTTCACCCCTGATACGCTGGTGAATCCTTGCATATCGTTCGGTATGAAGAAGGTCAGGAGCTCTTTCGCGTAGTCGGTTTTGATGACGACTCCGTCCACCGAGGGTCCGAAGGCCGTCAGGTAGCTGGGCGCGGTCACCTCCGCCGTGGTGAGCTCTTCCAGAGGCGTCTCTCGAAGACAGTCCACGATCAGCTCGTGATCCCTGGCCAGGTCTTCGGGTATCGTGCAGTTCACCTGCCTCGCCAGGTGGATGGCGTAGTTCACCGGGTCTTCCACCAGGGCCCAAGAGCTCAGGGCAGATCCTGATAGGAGAATCGCTCTGTGGAAGAGACCTGCGGACAAATAAAACATTTGTTTTTATTTTATTTTATTTATTTATTTATTTTATTAATTACACGGCTTAATAGCCTTTTACAACAGGTTTAAACATAATTAAAATACAACAAACGATTAAATGTAAAAGAAAAATAAAGGGTATAAATGTAAAAAAGTATATTTACATAGTTTAAACATAATGAGGTAAGACATATATGTAAAAAAAGTATATATGCAAAAAGTGTAAAGTAGTGATCTCAGAAATTTTTACTCACCGATAATATAGCAATATTGAATTTGAATAGCCAGGTATATATAAAAAATTTAAGATATTATATAAAAATTTAATATTTTGAAAAGAAATGATCATATAATGATTTTTTAAATTATGAGAGAGATAGATTTAAAATGTCGACATATGTAGGTAGTTCATTGCCAAGTTTGTGCATTCGAGGTATGTTAGAATTTTACTAACATGATAGTCGATTTATTTTTTAAAATTAAATAATGAGGTTTCATCATATCGAGGCTTCTTAATATATTATTATTGCACATACAAAATTACTTTTATTATCATTGCTTACCACATATATTATTAACTATTTTTTATTTGTAAATTTTATTAAAAAATTCAAAATGTCAATGTTATACGATGTCCCACAAAAGCTGTAAATTATTACTAACTATTTTCTTTGAGTGAAATTGTTGACAGAAATGGAAAAGTTCAAAATTAGAGAGAAGGTAAAAATGCAGGGAAAAAAATGGCCCAATTTATCGAGAAATCGTAGATAATGTTATTAACATTTTTGCAATATTTAAAAAAAATGGTATGATATATTGAGATGTTTTATGCACGTGTCTGAAAAAAGGAGTTTCGAAAAAAATACAAAAGAACAATGACATTGAAATTAACTATAATAAAACTCGAATAGAATAGGCGCTATGAGGGTTTCCCTCACCAAAATTGAAAACTGTCCAGCATGTAAAGGAAACGTAATAATTGTCGCGTCCACCCCACTGTACCTTCTGACCATTCCTCTGGGATGTTAATGCAACTAGAAGCGTTAAATTTAGAACTTAGCAATCTTGCAAAGGAGAACTATCTGCAGGCGCCTCGCAGCCGTGAGGGATTCCCTCATTGAGCCACCAACGAGGTAAAGAAGCTCGAGAGAAATCCTCTACGTGCCACTAACGGTGTAGGTCTTTGGGACGCCACTGCTCCCGGGCTAAACAATTTGATTTGGATTTTTCTTTAACGTTGTGTATATTATTCATAATCAGTCAAGAGTGTCGAAATCTCAAATTTTTCAACAAAGTGAATTTTTATTAATTATAATACCGTCATGAGTTGTGGCTGCGGCGGGAAACGAAAGAAAGTACTGGAAATTAAAAAGCGATTTATTAGTTAATTATCAAATAAATGGACTCACTATTAACTTTAATTAATACACTATTATTTAAATTATACTATTTTGTTATATATCACTCGTATATGAACACTTTATTATCGCTGGGTTACACTCAATCATTACTTGTAGAATATTCAATTTTAGCACGTGGTGTTTATCATACTTATTTATTTCACCGCTTAGGTAAGAATTCACCCAATTGTTTCGCTCGATATCTGTCTCTTCGCAATTCACGACTAAGCATACCTGGCCGTCGTTCGCGACTCTCTTCGCAATAAACGATCTGTCAAAATAAGACTCGGCATTTATACCCAAACGCTAGCTAATTGAAAATTCCGATTAATTTTCCTTTTTAGTGTTTATGAGAAGGTTTCCCTCGCTTCCAGGCTGTACTTGACATTTGTAGACGTTGGTTGTAGATAATTGTAGACTGTTCTAGATCCTGCGATATTGTTGTAACATATTCCAAGGGATCCGGACAGTGCGCTATTCTTTCTGCTTTCCATTCCTTGACAATACTATTTCATCTTCTTACACCGTACATACAGACATAATCTACAAAAAACACTTTAAATTATCTTAAGGACGTATATTATCTTGGGGATCAGCTATCCAGTTCCAAGAAGCAACAAAGTTCAGCATGCAATGGCTTAACCACCGAAACGTGACGATTATTTTAATCGAATGGCTGCACACAAGTGCAACCGCACAGCAGCCATCGCGCACAATCCCCTTATCCAAGTTGGCCGCCGAGCCGGGGCGGCTAAGGGGTTGCGGGACGCACCCCGTAACTTGAGAGCGGACATTTTTATTGGCCCCGTGCGGGGAAGGCACGTAAGCCGCCTGCAATCAATTATACGAAAAGCGCATCGCAATCAGAATTACGAAACTATTAACAGGTTCCGACTGGAAACTTTGAGGGTGGGTTTCCATTGGTGCTGCTTTTAGCGTTGTTTCCTCGTGATTTTCAACTGAAATTTATATGAACTGTTCGAGAAAGGAGCACAAAATTGAAAATAATTTTCAGGCGTATTCAGGCGTATAATTATTTTTGGTGTGGAATGTTTGCTTCAGTCAAGCTCAGTAAAGTGAACGTGTAAAGACGTGTATTATACGCTATATTATAATCCGTGGTCTTGTGACTTGTGACAATTAACTTTTTTTTTTTATTACTCTGTTGTCAAATGGCGGAAAATCAATTGAAGAACATTTGCGTCATTGCATGCTGTTTTATTTTCTATCGGGTGTTAATGCAACGGTTGCAACAAAGAAAATTTGTGATGTGTATGGAGACGTATTGAAAGGAAATAAGTGCCAACGTTGGTTTAAAAAGTTTTCCGATGGTGATTTTGACTTGTCTGATAGCGATCGAAGTGGGCGCCCGGTAGGGTTTGATAATGACGCTTTAAAACACCTAGAAGCATATTTTTCTTAAAAGTTTACGAACAAGATGGCAAAAGGTCCTAGATAACGATGGAGATTAAATCGATTAAAAATGAAATTAAATGTAGACAAATTCTCTTTTTGTTGCCACTTAAATAATTGATTATTTATATATAAACCTAATTATTAAAAATAAAATCTATCGAACGCCATATGAATCATAAATTTGATTATGATTCACATGGCTTTATTTTATAATAATTTACAAAAATTTAAAGGTATATTTTTTAAAACCACTGAAAATCCAAACCTACAATCTCTTTATTCAATTTATCTCAATTAATGAATCTTATTATTTTTTGTTTAAAGGTATTATTTTTATTATTTACACCAATTTTTGTCCGAAAAAATTATTTCATTTACACATACAATTGCACGTCAAATTTTCATTTCGTAATGTAGATATATAAAGTTATGAATAATATTATATTGTCTATGAGATAATTAAACATGTCGTCATAATTTGTTGTGTATTATGTATTTTTCTTTTAATAAGATAAAAGTTTGCCAAAAATATTATTTTTAAAGGACCCATTGAGAATATTTATGAGTTTGTTCAGGCTCGTGTTGAATGTGCCTTGAATATTTATTACTTTGTTGAGACTCGTCTTGTGATGACATTATTTATTTCAGATTTTCTGTTTCTTTGGTTTTATCATTACGTTTCTCTATTTTTCATTAAAATACCAAGGAACGTGAAATTAATTCTACTTATGTGGGGTACAAAAGCAAAGGCAGCAATATATAAAAACATTTAATGCCATCATCGAGGATAACTAATGTATTATATACTGATTTCGAGATTTTTAAGAAACAATGGCCTTTAGAAGTATCAGATACATAAAATCTAGAATTCAGTTCATTCCAAATTTTGGTGAACCAATGATTGACGAATGCGTTTAAAATTTTTTTTTTTGATGTTGTTGCCTTTCCTTTTTAACAAAGCATTTATTTTCTGTAATTTGCTATATTTTATTAATCCTAAAAAGCTGTGAATAATATAAGCTTATATATACGATTATTTGCTGGTCTAGGGCTTAAGTCACTTGGCTGTATGCTGGTGGCCAGAGGATACAGCCTCATCTCAGATAAACCTATTTTTCAAAGCATAAGTATTGAGCTTAGGAAACAGTAAGTATTGAGTTAGGAAACAGTAAGAATATTGATGAGTATGTAAAAAAATGATAAGTGTGTAAATGAATATTGATCAGTATGTAAAAAAACACGTATTACATGAGCGCATTACGAAACTATTAACAGGCTCCCACTAATATATATGTCGGTGACTAGAAATTTTGAGGGTAGTTTTCTGTTGGTGCTGCTTTTAGCCTAATTTCCTCATGATTTTCTATTGAAATTTATATAAACTGGCCCATAAAAGAAGTATAAAATTGAAAATAATTTTCTTGTGTATTCTAGTACAATATATCAAAATATATATTGGTCCTTACATATGAAATTGGCGTTTAGTATGTGAGGAACATAAAGCCGATTTTTTTTTATTATAATATATTTATTTAATCAAAGTATGTACCATTGCTATCAATGCACTTTTGCCATCTCATATCTTCATCTTCATCGATCCCTTTACTAAAAAAAACATTCGGACGGGAATCAATAAAATCTTTGAAGGCGGTTTGGACTGCCCCATCGGAGTTGAATTTTTTCCTTTGCAAGAAGTTATCCAAATTTCGAAAAAAATGGTAATCTGTTGGGGCAAGGTCCGGAGAGTACGGTGGATGTCTTAGACATTCCAATTGAAGCTCCTCTAATTTGGTAGCCGTCTGTTGTGCAGTGTGTGGTCTAGCGTTATCATGAAGCAGCAGTGGCCTAGAGCGATTAACCAGCCTCGGTTGTTTAGCAGCTAGTGAACGACACCAGCACTGGTTCACCAAACGCTCACAAGTAACTTTTTTGGAGTCAATTTTCGCTTGGGGCATGGTTTGGCTGGTTCGGCAGGGTTCAGCCATTGCGATGAGCGCTTCCGATTATCGTACAGGATCCACTTTTCATCACAGGTAATGGTTGAGTAATGCAACGCAGCAGTCAACGCGCGTTTGTTGATTTGCTTCACTCAATTCGTGAGGTACCCACCTTTCAAGCTTTTTCACCTTACCAATTTGCTTCAAGTGGATTAAAACAGTTCTATCACTAACACCGCAGCCTGCAGCTAACTCGGATGTGGTTTGTGATGGATTCGCTTCCACAATAGCCTTCAATTCTTCATTATCAACTTTGGTCTCCGGCCGTCCACGGGGCTTGTTCTGCAGGTCGAAATTTCCAGAACGAAAACGTTGGAACCAAAAACGCACTGTGTTTTCTTTTGCGGCACCGTCGCCATACACATCATTAATCCTTCGAGCCGTTTCTGCAGCACTGGTGCCACGGTGGAACTCGTACTCGTAAATAACGCGATATTTCAAGTTTTTCATTTTGTAAACTGAGTGACGCAAAGAAAAAAACAATTGAGGAAAAAACAAATGAATTATAATTTTCATAATACAAATACATGAGTAAATAGCTGTATAAATTTGGTTTTGGAATTTCTAACCAAAGAGAAGATATTTGAGATCAAATTTGCCAGTACGGCAAAACGCCAATTTCATATGTAAGGACCTAATATTGTACATGTCTAATAGAGACGAAGCCACTTTTTTATATGGGAAAATAGGCATGGAAGTGGATTTTGGGTGTTCACAGAACTAACGACCTATCGTATGGCTGGATTAAGTGATCATTTAATACAATGTAAAGATCACCAATTCCACTCTAATCTATCTTATCTTTTGAAAGATGTATATTGCTTATGATAAAACAATTTCTCGCTTATCACACTTTTGTCAAAATCAAGTTTTTTGTGTCTTTGTCCTTAAATTGTGTTAAAAGGTATGTATCCTGGCAAAAAATTGAAAATTAAGAGTAATTATTTGTGTTTCTAATTCAATTAAAACGATTCCTATTTATCCTATTTTGTATATAACTTTACCCAGTTTTCTGCATCTCCTGTAGAATTTGTAATAAGTGGAGATATTATTTAATCATGAGCAATATATCTTATTTTTGCATACATTGTTCTAAATGTAAATGAGTCCTCTTTAATAAATACCTACGTTGATTAATGATGTACAAAATATTATGGACAAAATCCAGTATTGTGTTCTTGAAAAGTTTGAATAAATGAAAATATTTTAGTTTATACTCGTATGTTAAAAATTTTTTTTTGGAAAATTACAGAAAACTGTACGTATTACAACTTATTTATAACGCGATTAAATAAAATATAAGGGAAAAAAAATCAATCAAATTACAGGACGAATGTAGGTATATGAAATTTTTATATTTTGTGAGTATAATTTTATATTTGCTTTTTTTTTTTAATAAATAAATACGTATTAAAACAAAATAATATAAATAAAAAATAAAGACAGTTTTAATGCAGATTCTTCATACATTAGTTTTGAAACATTCCTAATCATAAACATGTTATCATCTGCTGTTATTAAATTTTAATAGAGAGACATTTTAGAATACTGTTTTATTTTATCCATAATCTATTTTAAATATTGAATTTAAATGAACGAAATGGAAGGAGGTTCGTCTTCGGAAACGAAGTTCAGGGACGAATAATACTGATCGTTTTATTTTTTCGCGTAGATAATAAATTTTGGGTTATGTTTTAGACAGGTTGATTTATTTTTTAGGCGCTGTAATTCGCCTAATATTTCTAGTATTTTATTATTCTCGGGTAATTTTTAGAAAGCCCGCGATGTATATTTTTATTTAAATAAAAATTAAATTTTGTAGTAATCACGCACTCATTAGATTTCTTTTACAATATGACATTTATTATAGTTGTTAGTAGAAAGTATTCTGAGAAATTTAAATTTATCGGAGGACGGACAATCGCTGAATAAATGCAGTCATCCAGTAGTGACAAAATTGCCAAATTTTGCAAAAATACGTGGCAGCGAATATCAAAGAACAGAGAAAGGTAAGAAACACAAAGGGAAGCTTTCATCGAACAGTAAGAAGAAAAAACTGAAAACCATGATAAAAATTCACCAAAGTAGACTGAATGTAGTGGAAATGAGATCCCTTGGATGTATGTGTGGAAAATCCATTTATGAAAGAGTAAAGAATGAAGATATTAGAAATGAATATAAAGCTGATCTTAGCATAATTCATAGAATTAAAACAGGGTCCCTCAGGTGGTTCGGGCATGTTGAGCGAATGAATAAGGAAAGAATGGTATGAAAGATATATACTGCAAGCGTTGACGGCGCCAGAAAGAGACGGCGACCGCGGAAGACGTGGCATGAGCAGATTAACCAGATACTGGAATATGGTCCCGTCAGAAGCCTCGACATCCGTTGAGCTTACTTGCGAAGATGTATGAATGTGGATGAGGCGAGAGTTATACGTCAGGACAGAAGAGTATGGCGCTCTATCATCTCTGCCTACAACAGAGTGATGATAAGTAGGTAATTAAGTAAGCAAACATATTAATTAAAATAAATTATTGAAGTCTCACAGAAACGAAGCTACTTATATGGGAAACGTGTATGAAAGCCTTTATAGGGTAGCCCAGGCCGCATAAGCTAGATTTGCGTTCCTCGTAGTCCAGTAGGCATGACAATGGCTTCTCACACTAGGGTTGATCTGAAAACTGATCATTATTGCTTGCCAGATTAATATTGTTAGGTTAGGTTAGGTTAGGTTATCATCTGCTGTTATTAAATTTTAATAGAGAGACATTTTAGAAAACTGTTTTATTTTATCCATAATCTATTTTAAATATTGAATTTAAATGAACGAAATGGAAGGAGGTTCGTCTTCGGAAACGAAGTTCAGGGACGAATAATACTGATCGTTTTATTTTTTCGCGTAGATAATAAATTATGGGTTATGTTTTAGACAGGTTGATTTATTTTTTAGGCGCTGCAATGCGCCTAATATTTCTAGTATTTTATTATTCTCGGGTAATTTTTAGAAAGCCCGCGATTTATATTTTTATTTAAATAAAAATTAAATTTTGTAGTAATGCCGTACAGATTTAAAAACATATTTTAAAGTTCACGCACTCATTAGATTTCTTTTACAATATGACATTTATTATAGTTGTTAGTAGAAAGTATTCTGTGAAATTTAAATTTATCGGAGGACGGACAATCGCTGAATAAATGCAGTCATCCAGTAGTGACAAAATTGCCAAATTTTGCAAAAATACGTGGCAGCGAATATCAAAGAACAGAGAAAGGTAAGAGACACAAAGGGAAGCTTTCATCGAACAGTAAGAAGAAAAAAACTGAAAACCATGATAAAAATTCACCAAAGTAGACTGAATGTAGTGGAAATGAGATCCCTTGGATGTATGTGTGGAAAATCCATTTATGAAAGAGTAAAGAATGAAGATATTAGAAATGAATATAAAGCTGATCTTAGCATAATTCATAGAATTAAAACAGGGTCCCTCAGGTGGTTCGGGCATGTTGAGCGAATGAATAAGGAAAGAATGGTATGAAAGATATATACGCAAGCGTTGACGGCGCCAGAAAGAGACGGCGACCGCGGAAGACGTGGCATGAGCAGATTAACCAGATACTGGAATATGGTCCCGTCAGAAGCCTCGACATCCGTTGAGCTTACTTGCGAAGATGTATGAATGTGGATGAGGCGAGAGTTATACGTCAGGACAGAAGAGTATGGCGCTCTATCATCTCTGCCTACAACAGAGTGATGATAAGTAGGTAATTAAGTAAGCAAACATATTAATTAAAATAAATTATTGAAGTCTCACAGAAACGAAGCTACTTATATGGGAAACGTGTATGAAAGCCTTTATAGGGTAGCCCAGGCCGCATAAGCTAGATTTGCGTTCCTCGTAGTCCAGTAGGCATGACAATGGCTTCTCACACTAGGGTTGATCTGAAAACTGATCATTATTGCTTGCCAGATTAATATTGTTAGTAACTTTAATTAATAGTTACATAATTTTATCTTAACAAGATCGTATTGACGTTAGAAGGGCTTATTGGGTATTAACATAGTTATCAGTTGACAAAAGACCAATTAGTTGCACGTACACAACAGGGTTAATTGGGTGGAAGCTCCTTGATTCGGTAAATTCAAATTATCACTTTGAGCCTTCAAAGGGAAGTATTCCGGAACTACACTTTAGGGGATGGTGCTTCAATCAAAGTGACCAGGAGGAGAATCTAATGCCTGCAAGATTGATTAGGATGCATTAAATATTAAACATCTCAAGATGAAGGACTTTGTTTGATAGATTATTGTGTGGTTAATATTAATTTGGTAGAGACCAAATGGTTAAACCACAGAATATTCCGGTGTTCAGTGAATATTTAGCTCTATAACTTATTGTCAATTGTCGTGGCTAGGGAGGAATGAATAAAAACACTCGAAATAATTAGCGATTAACTATTCAAAGTAGAAAGTCATTTAAAACCACTTAAACTTAATTCTCTTCTTTAAATTTCACTATTTCGAAAAATATCACTCATAAATGAATACGTTTTTATCGCTGGGTAACATGTATTCAATATTCACTTGAATATTTCATCCAATTCTCGCAAGTGGTATCTATCGCATTTATTTTTTTGCCAATTAGGTACTTCGCTCGACTGCCTCTCGCTTTGCAATTCAACGACTGGGCACACCTGGCGCGTACTTTGCACTGAACGAACTGTCAACTTGCGTGACAGCTGAACTATCTCCATGGCGTGATCCATGTTTATATCCTAATGCTGGTATTTTCGTGATTTTTTAAATAATCTAGTTCTTAGGAGAAGGCCCTCGTCGCTTCTCGGTTGATCCAGGCATTTTTATGAATATTTTATGAAGGTTGTAGATAATTTTAGACCGCTCTAGATCTTACGATAGTGTTGTGATAAGTGACATATTACCAAGAGTTCGGACAGCGCGTAAATTATTTTTAGAATCTCGTTACAGTATATTGCAAGCAAGTAAGAAAGGCAAAAGGAGTGTCAAAATACATGCTCACATTCACTGATTTAGTTCAGAGGATTCGAGATTTACAGATTGTGACCCGAATATGGTAGACATAAGATAACAAAGCTTTACGCGTACGGCTGTGTTTCCTATTATTTGCCAAAATTACACTAAATCAAATGTCAGAATATCCAAACCTTCTTTCCTAATATAGTGTACATGTACAGAAAATATTTCAGCTTTGATGCTTTTACGCAAGTCTGGCCGTCGTAGACTCTTAGACTGTCTTAGACTAACCAGCAATAAAGTGCAAGAGTACCTACCGACGTGCGATAGTGATCAGAGATCAAAGACGTGAATCGGAGTGACAAGTATAATATTAATTTTTATTTTTTCCTCCACTGCCGCGACCCGTGACGATACGGAGTGCCTTTGAAAAACCTGGACATATTCCACATTGACTGTCTTTTGACATGTGCCCTAGAGACCGATCAATCTAGACAGTTTTACTAACAATTCATATGCCAAAAAGATTAACGATACATTTAATATGTCCTAAATGTAATCTTTATGACAAAGTATAATTCTGTAAAAAACGATTTAGAAAAATATAAAAATTTGAAACGACCGGTGCCTGTTATTATCTTTTTGTTGTTTTCTACATCATTATTTTTGTTACTTTATATTTATTTATATACTTTGTATTTGTTGTTTTCTAAACTACACACTTATTTAATAAATCATATATATCTCTTAAAAGACTGTGCTAAAAAAAACTTTGGGGACGGTGGAGTAACACAGCGTTACCTGATTAAAAATCGGCATAGTTTTTAATATGTGATAAAATATACATATATACAACACAGATAAGACTTTTTAAAGGTCCCTTTATATAATTATGTAAGGTAAACATACATATTTGCATTATTTTAGTAAATTATTATAAAATCATGGCAAATCAAATTTGCGTACGCTTCCGCTGACGTTTCATTAGCAACTGAATACAACGACGCGGTCGCCTGCTCGCTTCAGTCGCATGCACTCCGTCTTTATCTAGCACGTGTTACCCGACTCTACCGTACTCTTTCTATATTGTTTTTGCTTTCGCCGAAACCCAAGCAACCGCCATCTCTGTCCTACATGAAATGTATGGCATTGTCGTGCTCTTTCTTGCTCGATTTAACTGCGATGTATAATATTCTGCTCTCTCTTACATACTGGCCGAAAATACGAGAGCAATGAATAAATATTTTTTAATTAAAAAATCCGTACATTCCTAACAGTTTAATTTAATAATTTTGGTGTGATAATGTCTATTCGATGATTACAAAAAATGTGACGTTTTAGTTTTCGTAAATAAGGTAGATATTTCATATTTTGTATGACAGGTAGACCTACGTTACATCACCGATACACAGGAGATATTGAATTATCTGATGTCATTACTATCTATAAGAATGAATGCTTTGATTTCAACTTACTTTTCTCGTAGGACCATTTTATTATATTGCTAGTATCAAATTGTTATAAAAATTATCTTGGGGACTCTTTCATTTATAAACTCACATCCTACTGTATTTCATAACAACACGTGCATTGTCTTTGGTTTTCACACGAGCGGGCGCACTCGACGACTTGACAGTAGCGAAATTTTATTTTACTATTCTTTTAAGTTTTAGCAATTTGTTTTCTTATTACAATAAATTTCTTTAATGAAACACATCACAAAACAAAAGACAAAAATACCCAGGCTTGAAAAAATCTCACACGTACAATTAAAACAGCTGGAATTTTTATTTCAAACCTTAAACCTCAGTAGGAGAAACCAATTTCCGTAATGTGATCATTTCTCATTTCTTATTTTGAATATGATTATTCGTGATGAAACTCCATTTTAATGATTTTATTAAAATATTTATAAGTATTTTCCCACTGTTTATTGGGTTCTTTACTGTACTTATCAAGGGTATCTTGAGACTTATACATTTTTATTTTTTAGCTAGGGCATTTATATAAGTTTAGTAGAGATTTTTTAAATAATCTACCCAAGTTTAATGTCTTAATCAATTTTAATTCAATTTTTTTTTAACTTTCTTGTTTAACTTTGTGGATGGCCATTTAAAAAAATATTTTATAAAATGTTAACACTGTTTACTTTCACTATTTATTTATAACGATTAGAACGTTTTAGATGCTAATGCATCATCTTCCGTAATGTTACTTACTAATAATTAACATAAGACTAAATGACGATTTAAGGAGTAAAATGGAGATTAGGGTCGGGTGGGTGTGTGAGCGTGGTCACTAAGCGCAGAAGAGGAGACGTAATAGAAGGTGTTTAAAAACTGATTATATTACTATTTATCGCTTAATTTTCTGAAATATCTAGTTTTTTTCTTTCTTTACAAATATTTATTAAATACACAAAGATTTAATCAACATTTGTAAAAAAGGAAAGCGATTAATAGTTACAAAAGTGTAATCAATATTCAAACACCTTCTATCACGTCCCCTCTTCTGTAACTAATGACCACACCCACACACCCAACCGACTCTTATCTTCACCCAACTCTGCACGCTGTCTTAAATTTAGTATTAGTAACATTTCTGAAGATGATTCGTTAGGATCGAAAATCGTAATAAATAAATAGTTAATTCAAGCAAGGTTATCATTTATTATTAATATATTTTTTATTTCGATTTTAAAAATAATAAATGAATAATTTACTTCATTAATAACATATTTTATAAATTCTACGTAAAATTTTACTTTACCTTGCGTTTTTATACTTTTTGAAATACATTTTTGGTAAAAATAAACGTATTATAAATTTCCCCCTCTATTTTGCTTATAATACCGTCCACTTTTGTATCAAAAGGTATAAACAAGCAAAGGATATATATATCAATTGCTTTTTAAAAATGTACACGTAACCTTTTTTTTCACCAATTACACCAAAAACATTTCCTGCGAAGAAAACCGCCCACTCTTTGCGGCAAAAGGTATAAACAAGCATAGGAAAAATTTATCAATATTCGGTTTATATTGACGATAATAAAGTGAACGTAAACATATATTTTTTTTTTGCTTTCCTATATTCTACACGACAATACAATCCTACACGATAATACAATCCAAGCATGATACAAAAACAAAATGATGTGATTCCACGTACCTATACAATTGAGCAAACCGAAAAAATAATGTGTTTTTGATCATAGAAATTTTGAGTAGTTACTGGCACCGCATGGTACCAGCTAGACATGGATATTTTCATTGCAAGGTTATTCCCATTAATATTATAATATTTGACAGACTTTTGGCAGTCTACAAGAAATATGAAAATAGGTTCTGTTCCTCATAATGAAGTTCTTGGTAAGCGACGTCGAATATACTGAACAAAATGAAAATTGTCGGTATCACGAATAACGAGTTCTGTAATCATGTCAGCTCCTACGTAATATTTCTCCGAATCGGCAACATTTCTTATATCATTTCCAAGATCTTATTATTAGGATCATACGACATACATTTATTCTTAAAAACCAGCCATATTCTAAGACAGTGATATGGTAAAACGCACATACATTTACGAGTATTCAATTTGAATAAAGATTTGGTGTTTTTTTTTAATACTACAGCAACCCTGCTGTTATGTTAAAAATACACAAACATCGCCTCATAATCTCAAATTGTTGGTATTCGTAGCAAAGGTGCACATGACGACTTGACAGGAGCAGTAAATAAAAATACTGAAAGATTTTATATTTTTTAACGTAGAGAGATAACGACAACATATTTTATTTATGAGTACTTATCGAAGAATTTCGAAAAATATCGATTTGCTTAAAAATTGGCAAAGCATATCAGCCCTAATGATGGACCCGGCAATGGGATTCGAAACATCGACCAGTAAGGTCCTTCAAATACAGTAGAATATTCCAAAAAACTCAAACCAGAAGATTCTGGACGGCCATGAAAACCGGGGATCATTTTCAACTATCTAGAATATTTAGAAAAATATTTTTTTGTTGAATAGTTACAAATTAAAATGTATTAAAACGCCACCACTATAACCGTTATACACGCCAATATTATCATGGTGTCATGGCTGCGGGAGACAAATTAAACACTTTTATTTTTTCACGAAAGTCACTAGACAGGAATTAAATCGGAGCGCTGTTATCTTACACACACCAATTTTTCAATTCGCGCTGCTTGTCTCTTGTGTTATGTTAAGACAACGCACACTGTCCACTCAGCGGGCTTGAAATCACACCCCTTCCCATGCGTAGCATTGGAAGCTCCCTTAACAGAAGTAAGGAGCTTGATGTTAAAAACAGAATTATTCTCAAAAGATGTAAGATGTGAACAGTACCAAAAGAAGAGCACCGACCTGGCATGACAGTGGGAGATATCATGAGGAAGTTGATGCAAGCCGCTCCGGATCCATGGCCCATCAGAGTGACGCTGGCGGGGTCTCCTCCGAACAGCTCGATGTTCTGCTGCACCCAGTGCAGGGCGGCAATCTGGTCCATCAGACCATAGTTGGCAACCCTGGCCTTCAGGTGAGGAGTGGGGTTAGCATTGAGAAATCCTGACAAAAAAATAATTAGTTTTAAATTATGTAATAAAATAATGATTTTTGTAGTAGATTTTTTAATTTAGTTTTGAAATTTCTTTTTTTTTCTGTCTTCATTTCTTTGGAAAGAGCATTAAAAATTTATACTCCTTGATGGGTGAAATGATCTTGGGCTGTGCTATTTTTACGTTTAGGTAATAATGTCCCGCAGAGACGAACAAGAGCACCACGCCATTTTCACTTAAATCATTGGAGAATAAACTACCGTAAAAAACTGTATTATTAACAGAGTTCTAGATACCTATGACACGGCCTTTGTATATCTCGATATTTTATATTTAAGTTTTGTGCAGTTTACAATATCCCTTGCGTATAAACTCGCGTGATGACATTTTTCTTCCCACACATGTGAACACACACACGAACACATAAAAACACACACGGACACATAAAAACACACAAATACACACACTCACACAAACTCACTATTTGACATATTGTTTTTTTTTCTTATGTTTTATCGATCCTGGTATAATATTCTTGTATACATATATGTGTTTTCTTATAATTGGCCTAAGGCTCTGTACATCAATAATTGTTTTATTTTCAAGATTTATTAATTATGTGGCTGTAAGAAAACAAATAAATGAAAAATAAAAAATATATATATTTCCAGCTGATCTCGGTCTATTACTGAAATATCCAAATATATTATTATTGAAGTACATTTTGTGAATTTAAAGTATCGCAATTTTTTTATAAACTTGTTTAATATTTAGGACGTTAAGAATTTTGTAAATTTCCCTTGTTGGAAATATCAATATGCATATTTAATTACACATTTCAAAAATTAAAATACATAAATGTACAAGACCACGTTCAATTCCTTGGGGTACTCCAAAAGTAATAAAGGTAAAGTGCTGCAAGAACTCACCCAGTAAACCGAGGCGGTAGTTAATCGTTATGACCACCATGTTAGCGTAACTGGCTAGCACAGAGCCATCGAAGGGGTTTCCGGAATTCCATTCAAAAGACTCCCCATGGATGAAGATAATTACCGGATACTTCACTTCCGGACTTCCGCTCACTGTAACAATTTGAAAATATTCAATTATTTTAAGTGTATCAGTTTTCATTAAAGTGGCTTCATTTGTGTAGATAAATATTACATAAAGTAATTAATAGATGGGGAGGACCATATAAAACATCATTTAATACACTTTTAATAGAACAAAAAATCATAATTTAAGTTATTTAAAAAAAACTGAACCTACCCTACAAATCGATTACTGTCAGAATGTTGTGTACCTACTGTTATGGAATTTTTTTAAATATCATTAGGTACTACAAATCTTTATATAAAAATATATAATGGATTCTCTAACTTCCAGGTCTACAAGAAAGATCATTACTAAATCTAAAATATAATATAAAATATATTATATTTTAGATTAATATAAAACAAGCGAAGGCCATTATTCCTTTGTAGGAATTATAACATACGATTCATTACCCGAAAAATAAAAAAAATCAACACCTTACGTCATTTCAAAATGAAATAAAAATAATAAAAAACCCCTTGAAATTCTCATGGGCTTCACCATATGTTTATTTTATTTTGTGTCTCGATATTATTTTTACTTTATTATTACACTTTTAATATCCATGAAATGAACTGATGTGATTACTCCTCCCATAAGCATGAGCGTCAGCTCTTTTATCGCTAGTAAAACGTTTTTAGTGTATGTATTTATAATTATATTCATGAAATGACGTACTATTATTTGACCTGAATAAATAAAAAATTAAATACTAAAGAAAAAATAATAAAGGCGAATAGTTTATAAAACAAGATATATCAAAAATTGACAAAACTTTTTATTTAACAACATTTAAGTATTTTTATCGTGGTTGGAATAATATTAGAATTAATAATAAAAATCGCAACATAATAGTTTGATAAATTATTCATATTTTTTGTATATACTTATGTAAGTACATTAGAAGTAATACTTATTGGCATCTATTAAAAATCAGTGAATCATTTCTCACAGAAAAACTGCTAAAGTACAACGACTCGCAAAATTACAATTTTCTAACATGAGGAAGAAAGAAACGAACAAGCCGCAATTACTGTCAGCTAAATAGATATCCTAAGATTATAGATCCTTAATAATACACTCCTTCTTCTCTCATTGCTTAGGTAGGCTATTAGGGTTGGCTCCTCTCATCGTCAGGCTCTATCTTCTTCGGTTCTGCGTATCGCTTTCATCCAGGTTTTTTCTCGGTAGAATTTCGGAACTTTGAGTCACACAAAACTCCTTCGGTCTTCCTCTGGATGACTTTTGATGAATATGAAGATATGATGTGATTAGACATCACATCTTCTCTGAGTACCAAATACAAAGCAAAATCGTTCAGAGGATCTCCATTGAATAATCCAATATCTAAATGTCAACCGATCTCAACAATACCCTGTGTTGTCTGCACGCCAGATAATTAAAAAGAGAGTAAGAGAGCTGGTGCTCACTTATTTAACAGCAGCACCACCTTTTGCTCCCGTAAGTGTTACTTACCCGAATGAAACACTTAAAATTTAACTTAATTAAAATACTCTCATGATACTGATAAATTTGGCTTTTACATTGTAGAGATTCATTATGATAGATTATTTTAAATATTTAATTATATTTACCATGATTTGAGTTATAAAAATTATTTTATTTTTTCACTACTTATTCCGAGACAAGCAAAATCTCTCATAGATAGGTGAAGTGATGATGAGATTCTGATTCTAATTTTAAAAACCCAAGTAGATATAACATAGTAAATATAATTGTTTTTAATAATCTGAAATAATTTCAATTCTGAAAACGCCGTTGGTTATTATCGAACAAAGCCAAAGTTTAACAAAGTTCACGTCACGTAAATAATTAGGATCGTTCTCCTTGTTTCCTTCAACGCTGAGAAGAACCTCGTCTTCCTTGCATTTTTCGATATATTACAAGCCAGCACACACATGAAGGGTATCAGTTTCCTTTAAAAGCGATGCAATTTCCCATACGAGGCAAAACACCACCCCATACGAGCACGTACCGCTAAACACTCCGAGGGAGAAGTCGAAAACCTTTCGCGAAGTTTCAGAAAATTATGTATTGAAGTTTGCAGAACACGCAACTTACTTAAACTTGGCGCTAAAAGGCCTCTGAAAGTTGGGATAATGTCATGAAAACACCTTACACCGTGCTGATGCTAAAACTACCATTAACTATTTTATTTTGTCATTAAAATATTTCGTACCTACATCATTTTCTTTCACGAAACTATTAAAGTAGTTAGATGTATTCAAAATAATTATGAATTATGAATTTTAAACACGCCATTAAATAAAAAAATATTCAAATTAACCTTTCTCCTACTGCGCTTAAATAAAAACGTTTAATTAGGATAAATATTAATATTTTATAATATATTTATGTATTTAATAATTTTCAAGTGTACTCCAGTGTTTTCTTCTTCTCCTTCTTCAGCCTTGTTTTCTCCGTTGCTGGATATAAGCCTCTTCCATACCCTTGAATACTTTTCTGTTGATTGCTTCTTGTAGCCATTTCTTTCTCCCCACAGTGGCTATATCTTCGACCCATCTTTCTTGTGGTCTTCCTACGTTTTTCTTAATCTCCCAAGGTCTCCACTTCAGAACTCTAGGAGTCCATCTTGTGGCATACTGCCTTGCAACATCACCATTTTAACTTCACTACGCGATCCATAATACCCACTACTCCGATTCTGCATATAATTTCATTATTTCGTTTGAGCTTCCACCATGAGCTCCCAGTGTATGTGTCAAAATTTCGGAAGAATATTGCATCATACTCTACAAAAAATAAAGAATTCTCATTTTTATTTTATGGGAATTGAAATTTTTAGACTACGGATAGCGATAGCATATTTGCATCAAATATTTGAAATAATTCATATCATATCAGATCTGTAATGTGTGTATACATATAACTTCTGACCTGGAGGGAGCTGGCACTAAGCCGAGAAGAGTGGAGGAAAACTCTTAAGGAGGCCAAGACCCACTAGGGCTTGTAGACCCAACAGTGATGACATAAGCCACTTTATACAGCCTCGTGGCCACCCTATGAAGTTTTCCGTACATGTTTATCATGTAAATATCAGCATCCCTGTTCTTCCTCTTCTTCCTTAGCCTTTTTTCCTCCACTGCTGGATGTAGGCCCCTTCCATTTTCTTCCAGTCATCTCAGTTTCTCCCCGTTCGCATCCAGGTTCTTTCTGCTTGCTGGACAATACCGTCAGACCACCTTTTGGGAGCTTCTATTTTTCATCCAGGGCCTCCACTGCAAGATTCTGGATGCCCATCTAGTATTCTCCTGTCGATCCATATATCATATGCATCTCTCTGTTATACTCCTATAATTTATATTAATTAAATGAATATTTCACATTTATTGAGTATACTAATCAATCAAATTATAGTTGATGTGGGTATGTATACATGTGAATATTTTTATCAATTATTGTGTAAAAGTGCTCTAAAAGGGAAAAAATATTATTAATCACCAACAACAGCATGAGACTTCTGGCTCAGGTTGCGCATGCTCCGCCACTAAACAATGGCAATCTGCATCCGGTTCCCCGCGCCCCGCGCTCCCTTTATTTATTGTTTCCGGTAAATTCTTGTATATTCTAATTATTTTATCCAATACATAAATATATACTACGGGGAAATAACTAAATTATCAACTCTGTATTTTGTATACTTACAGAGATATTCACAGCTAAAAAAACTAACCCATAAAAAGTTTTTAATATACTCCCTTTCTTCGTAAAATATAATAACAATTACAGACGAATTAAAACATATAACATAATACTAAACTTACAGTAATTTAATATATTTCTACAATTTTAGATGTTTTGAGCTTTGATAAGACACTTCATGCTTTGAAGATTAAATTCTAAAAACATTTGTCAGTCAACTTAGTTTTTCGAAATTCGTAGTAAAGTACCTTTTATGTATGCCGACGGAGAATATTCCGCGACGTTATCGGGCCGCCGTTGCTAGTAATCAAACTTTTGTAATGATTCCAATTTGAAAAATCCATTAAAATTTCTAATAATCAGAAATTATACTATAATTATTAATGTTTTTAACGAAAATTTGATAGATCTTCTTGATCGTCGTCACAAGTCTACTTGCAAAGTTTCAGCTCGATTGGATCACGGGAAAAGGGTTAAAAATCGATCCAAAGTTTTTTCGACGGCAAGCCGGCAAGCAAGCAGACGCCACGAGTTAAAAAAAAGGAAGTAAAAAAGCTAAAATAACCTATTTCAAAAAAATCTTTTATTTTTATTTTATTTATTTAATTAAAAATATAATAATAATAATAAAATAAGTCTATTTTTATTACAATCATACATAGATAATGTTTATAAATCGATATTTTTTGTGTGTATATACCTCACCAAAAAGAATCATGATTCTTGTGTGTGGTGAGGGATAACCACTTACAATCGTCGGTATAGGTAGTGGAATCTAATTAAATAACAGTGAGAAAGAAAAAAAAAATCTAATATATCAAAATATTAGTTAATAATACAATATATAGAATAAGCAGTCAAGTAAGCAATAAATATATAATAAGCAGTCAAAAGAGACCAAACTCAATCAATGAGAACCCTCATTATTTTCACAATATAGAGAAATTCTGATACCAATGTTTCATTTTACTGCTGCAATATAACAGGAAGGTATTTTCATCTACGAAAATATAGTTTAATAGAATTTTCCTCTTTTACAAAGGGTGGTCTAGTTTGAACGCGCGATTTAAATTGGAAGTAAAATGGCGTTTTTATTAATTTTATGATTGGATTTTTATTGAGAATTACAGTGCGCGCTTTAGTTGAAATTATTACAAAAAATTTTCGACCTGATCAATTTCATCGGATTTCGTTTGTGAGGTTGTCTTTTGTTAGTGAATTACTAATAAATAAGTTGCATAGTTAAAAATCAAAAAATCTGTACAATTATTAAAGTCGGCATTTTGTGAAATGACGTGAAAAAGAAATTGTTTGGGGCAGTAAACTAACTTTTGTTAGAGTTATATGGCAAGTCCAGATGGAACCACATTAAATTTTGGTCCAGGTCCATGTCACTCTTGCGGTGTCAAAGAACATGAAAAAATTAAGCAAAATTCAATTCTAGCATTCAATCCATTACAACGGAAAAGTATAAATCAATATAAAGGAATTTTATGAAAAAAAATGACTGAATATTGGGAAATGGTGATTCTAGGTTTTTAGTGACATTTATTTAGGAATCGCGCCATGTGGATAAAGAAACATCTGAAATAAATCATTGAATATATCCATCGTGAGTATCTATTTTAATTTGCTTACCGCCCGTTGCACTACATCCTTATGGATATCAGATTTTGTGTATAGAATCATTCCTCTCTGCATATTCAAGAATGATTTATGTTTAAAAAAAATTTTATACTCTTTTCAACTTTTATTCGGTGAACACAAAATCATGACTCTCAGCCAGCTTGTCATTATTCAGACTCTAAGCAAATTCTATAAAGTCAAAATTATAGCCAAAAGAACCCAGCAAAAAAGCCACACTAGAATGTCTACTTCCTTAAGTTATCAGCCAATAAATTCCAAGACAATGTTTTTTTTTTACAAGACTCCTTTGTTCTTTAATGTTCTTCCCAAAAACATTAAGAGTGTAAATACTCTGTTACTTTTAAAAAAAATGTTAAAGGGTATGATAGAATTTAAGGTAATGATAGAAGTGATATTCATATGTTTTGGTATCCATTCCGTCATAGTCAGCGTGGACACCCTACTTTTATCGTTTCTTTCTTTATTCGTGACGACATTATTGTCACCTGTATTCGCAAAAATACCCAATTCCCGAAAACAGGTCATAATTAATTGAATGCCGATACGTCCGAACGTCTGTCCGTCCGTTCGTTCGTCTGTCCGTCGGTCTGTCTGTCCCTCCGGTAACTTCATGTAACGTCCGTAACTCATTTATAGTAAAAAAAAATTACGAAAATTTTTTTCGAATTTTTTTTATTTAATTTTGTTTCAATTTTTTTCCTATTTTTTCTTTTATTTTTTCCAGTAATTTTATTTTATTTTTTATATAAATAAATAAATACTCATTCCTTAGGAACCAACAAGGAAATGCACTGTCATTTTTGACGGGTTTCAGCTAGTTATTTAATAAACGAGGACGTACCTACATATAATTTTTGACATAATATTTTTTTAAGTTTGCTATCGCTTTGGTATTTAATAATATCTATAACTGCACATGTTGTTACTATTCATATATATGATTCATTACATCTATTTCTTTTACTTTCATTATTGCTTTTGTATTCTTAATATCTACTGTTTTTACTATTCGCATTTTATATTTATGTCCTCAATTAATTGATTAATTTTATAGTGATGAATTTTTTTGTTTTATATTATTTTATTTTGTTATTTATATTATTTTGTTCTCGCTATATTGTTAACTGCTCATCTCAGTACAGTCTCTTTATAGTAAGATGAGTGGCTCCTTTTTTTTCGGGCATGTATCAAGATGAAAATAAATAAAATTTTAAAAAAATTATCTCGTAAGGTTGACGATTCCTCCAAAACTCTATATTGCATTTTTCTTGGGTTTTCTACGCTCTTTGTCGTAAAAGCTACACACACTGCACACATCGATTTCACTTTGGAACTTGGCAGAGAGACTTTACACTGCATACGACTGCATTGTATTAAATGAAAATATTGAACCGAGTTCAGCGAGCAGAAATAATAAACACACTTTGCGATTTCGTTGTTCTGTAGGCAACTTTGTTATTGCGGCAAGACTAAGAAGTGGCTCCAGGGAATGGCGAGCCTTATTGCAGAACCTTTATTGGGAAGCTAAAAAATATCTTTAACCTTGGAAACCATACGATCTATAACTGCACGAATAAGATGACGAATAGACGAGTGGGTGTCGCGCTGGGAACTGCTTCGTGGATGATTTTCTGTAGACAGTAAACCCTTCGGACTTGACAACTCCGTCTCTGCGTATTTACTCTTCCTTTCCATTAGGGAGAGTTTCAGTTTATTATTTTTCCCCTAACTGTCCCATTTCCCATTCTTTAAAAAATGGTTTTAAAGAATTTTATCCTAAATTAAGGTGATTAATAATACATATTAATGAAAAATATTAATAAACTCAGCTGTTCATTTATCATATACCTACTTTTCAAATACAAGGCTGTTTTATGTCATATACAGGGTTATTTCGAAAACTAAATAACCCTGCCTCACAACATTCTTGTCTTGATTATGACTCGAAAATGTTCAAGCAGCCACGACCTAATATCAATAGATATGGAGATATGCAATATCAACGTTATGCAAATCTCGACGTTTCGCTAAGTCTTATTCAGCTTCACGGCGGTTGAGTAGTTCGGCCTACAGCTCCGTCATGATAGGAAGGTGATAATACGGTGATAGTACGCTGATAGTACGGTGATTGGATGGTGATAGTAAAGTGATTGAAATGTGATAGGACGGTAATAGGACGGTGACTTTAACGTAAGGTCGAGATAAGATAACGAACGCTTCTTAGTAAAATATACGGTTCATATAAAATATTCGTTTTATTTAAAACTTAAATATGTCCAACGACCATAATAATAATCTTAACTCTTTAGTTGCGTATATGTGTTTAACAGCAACAGTTGCTGTTGAAGCAAGTCCAATCTGACGAATACAAGTAAACTTTCAATTCACCTTTTCAAATATGTTTTATTATACTTTGTAATACACACACAATATGAGTTATTAAATTACAACTATAGTTTCGAGAGGAGCAGTCCCTCTCATCATCAGGTATAGATAATAACTAACCTAAATACAAAATTTATCAATCTAATTGGGTAGGTCAGGGGGGTCAGGGGGGCGCGCGGCAGGGAAGGGTATTTTTTTCGCCGAACAGCTCTAGGAGTGGTGAACTGGACTGAAATGTGATATTATTTATTAATGTGTTTCCAGAATTTAAATTTTTTAGGATTTCAACGGTTTCCAAACTATTCATTATCCATCGTCTATGAGGAACCGAGTGGAGTAATTTTAATTTGTGACTATCGAAAGAATGATTGGTGTTAATTATATGATTGGCAAATTCGGAGAAATTGTTATTTTTTAAGCAGCGGCGATGTTCTTTTATGCGTGTATTTAAGTTTTTAGTGGTTTGGCCTATATACTTTTTGTCACAATCTCCGCAACTTATTTCATATATCCCACTTTTTTCTAACATACCTATTTTTGTTTTTGAATTTAGAAGAATTTTACCAATATTATTGTTTGTGTAATAAGCTGGTCTAATATGAGTAGGGAAGCAATTTGTAATTTTATTAGAAATCGGTCCATTATAAAGAATTTTTCGCCAAAGTGTATTATCGGTGGTTTTAATATTTTTGCCTGAGTATAAATATGTTTCAATAAGTTTATTATTAATTTTTGATTTCAACATTCTATCTATTAACGCGCAATTATATCCATTGTTAATAGCAATATGTTTAATTATATTTACTTCGTTATCGTAATCAATGGTGTTAAGGGGAATTTTAATTAATCTATTTAACATGGAATGGAAGCTGGCCATTTTATGCGCTGTCGGATGGGAAGCCGATGCAGGAATAACGGTATCGGTATGTGTGGGTTTTCGGTAAATGTTAAATTGTAACTTATTATTATTAACTTTGATAGAGGTCCAAAAAATTTAAACTATTATCATCATTTTTTTCGAGAGTGAATTTGATATTTTTGTGTTGTACATTAAGGTAAGCGAGAAAAGTATAACAAAACATATTTGAAATTGTAATGTTGCACCACGAAGTATCTGCCAAATCTTTCAATGATATTTCAATTCACCTTTTAAAATACATTTTAATATATGAATACATTTGTCAAATGTCAATATTTATATAATTATAGCGGTAACATTGGCTAATTGAATATTTGAGGACTCTGGATGTAGAAATTAATGTATTTGTGTTAAAGAAATTGAGTTCTACCATCACTCAACAACTCAAAACATCATTTTATTTAGTACTAGTCATTCGTACCCGGCGATACACGGGTTAAGGATGAAGTTAAAATTAAGTTTGTGGGAGGTAACAACGGTTCTATTGTTTGCAAAGGCTCTAAAAAAACAATGTTTCCATTTGTTCAAGGCCGGAATGGATGAAATATCCAGAGAAAAATGTGGCCTAGGTTTTCCTTTGAGTCCTTAAAAAAAATATTCAAAATGTTGATAAAATATGTCAACCGGTATGGATTTGTACAGAGAATATATTATCAGAGAGGGTAGTTTAAAGCGGAAGGGAAAATGTGGCCCATGTTTTCCGCCGAGTCCTAAATTTGGGTCAGATCGGTTAAATGGTGTAAATTTGTATTGAAAATATATCGGTGGGAGGGTAAAAAAGGAGGGCGTAAATATCACCTATGTTTCCCACCGGGTCCTAATGAATAAATATGCCAAATTTGAGTCAGTCCGGTCAAACAGTATAAATTTGTACAGAAAATATATCTGGTGAAGGGATGGGGTAAATGGGGAGGTGGGAGTGTCACCTATGTTATTGCCGCGTCCTAACAAATAAGTATGCAAAATTTGGGTCAGATCGGACAAACGGTATGGCAGCGCTTAAATTGAGATGTATGTGTTACGAGAAGAAGAAAGTGTTCACCCGTTCAAAGACAGATTTTCATATCGACATGTGATGTGTTGGGTGAGTGCGCGTGTAATGCGTGAGATGAGTCAGCAGAAGCAGGATAGGTAGATAAATACAGGGTGTAATTTATACTCACGATTAACAGTGGTTGTTTATGTATACAAATTTTCACATGTGGCGTTGAGTATAGAAAATATTGCGCGCAATGGCTACGGTGTTCAGCAAAAGAGTGGTTTACTTGCTGGCTATCAGATCATAATAAGTCTTTGTGGGTTGTATTGACGGGGTTTCAAATGATAATATAATTTACAAAATGAATTCTTAAAACTTTGGAGGGCTTTTGGTTGACCATGTGACCGGAAATCGTAAAATGCTTGATGATTTTATTATCTCGATAAAACAAAAACAAGTTATACATGAGTACGATTACAAAGACAATGAGAAATACTCGAAGAGCGAGAGCCTCCGGCTTTACGCCGGGGGTCGATTGAAGACTGACATGCCCGTATAGGGCGTGGGCTGCTTTTTATACCATTTTCCGAAAAAAGAACTTTCTTGAAGTCTGACTGTGTGTGTGGATGAATCGTTGAAATTTGCGACGGCCTACATCGGGAGCTAGTGTATCCTGCTGCACCTTGATTTCGTTTACGCGGCATTCTTGCCACATCTGTGTGTATGTCCTATATTGGTGGTTTATGTATTGTGATATGAAAGTACACAAATCTATAAGCAGTATCTTGATCGTAAAATTAGACATCCAGAGATTATCCGTGAATTATGAGATATAAAATTAGATATGTTATAGATATAAAATTAGATATGTTACTTTAAAAATCCTCAATGTCTTAAAATTCTCTATACATCACTAGTACATTAGAATATTCATCAGTTATTTGGTCACCTTATTACACAACACATGTTACGAGATTCGAGAGAGTGCAGAAAAGTTTCTACTATTTTGTCATACAAAGCTGGTCAACACAACAACCTTCACAGCTACGAAGATCGACTTTCCTTTTTCAAGATGCACAAACTTAAGTCCCGACGGAAAATATCCGATCTCCTTGTGTTACACAAGATTTTCAGCGGAGATTTCTCCTCTATTTGATATAAATTTGCATTTTAAACCCCGTATAAGAAACCCGGAGTTCTTTTGAATAAGCCAGCACACTAATAATATCGGTTACTTTTCTCCCATCACAAGGTTGTGTCGCACATATAATTTGTTCTGTGCTTACAGTGATGCTGATATTATCTTCGATCTAAAACTCACTAATACACAACATCCATTTTCTAAACGATGACCTGAACCTATAGATCCATTAAATCGATTATTAATTAAATACTAATCGCACTACATTCAAACACTTAATATACAATACACATAAATGTACATGTAAAATATACTTAAATTCAAATATACATGTTACCAGAGCGTGCCGAAGACACTTGTAATTGAGATAAGGGAATAGTCTTCACTATAATGTTTATTATTAGAGAATCATGTACCTATTATCCTGTTAGAGTCTCTAATAAAAAATAAAAAATAAAAAATAAAAAGATGTCTCATAATTCACAGCTAAATAGTGAACAGAAGAAATCTTAGAAGAAGATGGAAATCCTGGCTGAAAAATCTGATGCAATGGTTCGGAAAATACACGGTCCAACTGTGGAGGTCGAAGCACGCTGTGAATGCTTGCTGCACGTAGCGAGCGAATTCCACCAATAGGAGGACAGATGTGGGCACCCGCCATCCGACCATCTTAGACTGCACACGCACTCTGTACTGTACTACGCGACAACCTTTTATAAACTCTGTGTCAATAAACCACCGTTTGCCACTGCTGTTACACCACGCATACACAAAACGCATTATAACATATTACCTTAAAATGCCTCACGTGCCAACACGAGAATATGTCTCTTGCCGGGTGGATATATTCTCATCATCTCACATCACTAACCCGCCATACAAGCAAGACAATGTCGCTAACCTTCGATAGCCACACAAGCACAGGAATAAGTACGAATTGATTGGACGAATTTCGTTTTAAAAATAATGGAAGATTCCATTTGAAAATCACATTCAGACGTCAGATATTTTATTATATCTAAATTGAAAAGTTATTGGAAATATTATTTTTCGTACTTTTATTTGATTTATTTTAGTATTTTTAGACAATAAATGAAATTCTCCTCACAATTTGTATGATTTATTTTTTACATTAAAGTGTTTTATTGCGAAGAGATACAAATGTAACAAAAAACCGAGAAAAATATATCACCCTTGGCTGCACGTACTTAAAGAGAGATAATGTATTTTATAGAGAAATTTTAGGTGTATTAAATCATTCGTAAACTTTGATGAAGAACTGAAATAAATAGCAATATAAAAGCGTACACCAAAAGTAAAAGAGAATAGAATTCTAAAAAGAAATTGTGTACCCATTTTCAATAATATTTTCGCCTATTTCCAATGGAATTCCTTTACGTTTTATCGATACAAGTTTCATTTTACATCTCTCCTTCGGTAAACTTTATATATTCCGTTCGCTCTTGTATTTTTTGTTTCTCCGACGTCTATGAAAATAAGGAAATATATTTTGTTTCGCGGAAATTCTTCGATAACTTTGGGGGAAATTTGATAAAATCCTTCGTGCAGCCTTTGGTAAACGGTAGGGTGTTCAGAAAAAGTATCAACTGGTGGTTCCTTTTCAGATTTTTTTTATGAATATTTAAATAACTTTGAATATTCTCAAAGTATTTTGAATGCCCTTAAAATGCACTGAATATTCTCAAAGTGTGGTTGATCATTGGAAACATATAAAATAAATTAAATTATAGTAAATTTGTTAAAACTTATGCTCATGTAAAAAATGTATTCATTAACTTTTAATTAGAGTATTTTTTTTAAAATATGTGACGTAAAAGTGATGTGACAAATTAATATGCGACGACCATTTTCACATAATATTTTATTCCGTTACGTTATAATTATAAAAACACGTATTTAAAAATACGTGTGTTTATAATTAAAATATATACTTTCACGTCCTGGTAGATTTTTACTTTGTGAATTAAAAAAAGTTAGATTAAAATAATAATACTTAACTAGTACCTACGTATACAAAGCTGAATGATGAGTAACCGTTTCTAAGTACTAAAAATTTTAACCGTCAAATATATTTGTGGTCACTATCTATATCTATATCTAATGCATTCTATATTTCCTTCTCAACGAACTAGTGGTGTTTACACAAAACCTAAAATACTAATATATTGTATTTGCTCATATTTTTTATCCCATTTTTTCCATTTTTATTCCATTTATTCTGTGCTGCTGCTTATAACGTTACTAGGTACACCCAATTAGAAACAATAAAGCAGAAAACACAATCAGTTTTAACTTAATTAGTATTTCTTTTAGTATTTTTTTTGTTAATTTAGGTAGGTACAAAGAATACAGAATTTCCCAAAAATCAATCTTTTAAAAATTACTTTAATTTTACGCAGAAATCGACGAACAAAGTGTCGCCAATAATTTACAAAAGTGATGAATCCCGAAATTTAAGGTGAATAAAATAATTTAATACGGTAATTCAATATTTTTAAGGTTTTACCGCATCATTTTTATAAATAGATATTAAGAACATTGTTTTTAATATAGAAATGCGTTTCAAAAGTACAAAGGGAGCTTTACGACTTTCAAAATATTTTACGACTTTGTGCCACCACTCGCTGTTTATGTTTCCTTAGGTTATAAAAATATATTTTTATATTCTTTCTCCATATTCGAAATCATCCGACGGTTTTATATGTATCTATTTTATTTTGTTACCTAAGTATATGAATATACACAGGACAATATATTTTTTGTAGGTATAAAATATTTAACGTGCCGTGAAATTTTTACCAATATTTTTAAATAATATTATAACTATCAAGGTTATATAATATCATATTTACTAAATATGTATACATATATATATTCATTAGCAAATTACCTTTATTACCGTATTATTAAGTGACTCGCGTATGTACCTATATACAATAATAAGAACTGAGGCTCCCTCATCAGACTCAAGAGCTTCTCTTCACTGATGAGGTCTACATGACTATAAAGTATTAAAAAAAAATTCAATTTCATATGTAAATATATAAGAATTGTATTTGTACCATACATTAAATAAAAAAATTAAAAATATTATTAAAGTTGTTTCTTTTGTTTTCTTTATATTGCTATTTTATATATACACAGGAAAAACATTAAATATGAGGTAGCTTCTCTAGAACAGAGATAGGCTCGAATTTGGAGTCAATACTAAAATGATTTAAACGTTTTGTACTGAAAATTAAACTTTTAAGTCATACCTTAACCTTTAATTCATCTAAGTATTCACTCTGAATTCGGGCCCTAGCCTAAGTGGGAAATTGAACATACTTTCAATAATTTCTGTGAACGAAATAAAATAAATAAAAATTAGTACGCGTACTCATGAACGCGCGGTAAAAGTTATATTTATTTAGCGTAATTGTGATAATTGATGTTTACATATTAGTTTAACATGTATATTAATACAATAATAAGATGCCTAGGAAGATCATATGTATTAATGACGCTCAAAGTATTGAGTTTGTGAAAATCTACACTGATCTCTGTCGATTATTTTATCGAGTTTAATGAAAAGAATTAATACTCGCACTTAGAGAAATTTAACTTCTAATATTATTTAAAATTACATTTTATTCAAGACAAATAAAACGTGAGTTTACTGAAAATACGCTTCATTAGCAAAAATTCATTTTAAATATTTTAAAACACTGTCAAGTAAAGGAAAATTAACCCTTAAATGGACTAAAAATATGCAACGTGAAAATATACAATGCGCTTCAAATACAATCGTTCAAAAACATAAAATAAGACACAAACCTTACCTGTCGTTCAAGTATCCCGTTAGAAACCTTGAAGTTAGGCTATTTAATATAACAACTATCTTCATGGTGTCGCATTTCCACTACATGCTGCGTGTGCAAATTCCGTTACAATATTTTTTTATCATAAATGCTCCAAAAGAAGTGTAACTTCAAAAAATATAGATGAAGATCAGAATTGCTTAAACATTGTTAATGGTTGTAAGAAAACATCTGAAAAAGTGCAACTGAATCCAAGGAATGCAACTACAGCAGTCGAAAAATTCAAGTACCTTGGGATGGAATTTTCTAGTGACGTACTGTGATCATTTTGCTAGACAAATAGATGAATTTCGGCTCATAATTTTAGTTCAAATAGTCACTGTTTTCGATCAAATATGTAGGTCAATCAGTTTCGTTGAAGACCGCGTTGAGCCCAGGCGCGATTGTGAGTTTACCGTCAAACGACAATTTTTCAATATGGAAATACTAGATAATCTAGAAGCTTCGAAAAACCAACGTGTTTTATATAAAAAGCGGAAACAGCGCAATGGAGTCAGTTTGTTTATTTTAATGTTTCTACCAGCGCATTATCAGCGACGGAACGGCGGTCAGGGTGGCCAGTCGTGGGATTCCAAGCCACATATCTTAAACGAAATACCTACTTACGTGTGATAGCGAAAATAAATTTCTCTAAAGTGTTACCCGGCGATAAAAAAGAGTTTATAGATGAGTGATAAATTACAAATTGGGAATTAGAGATTAGTACTGCAGAGTAATTCATGTTAAGTGACTTGTCAGTTTATTAATATAATTAATCACGTATTAATAAATGTTTAATTAACCTCTATAATATTGTTTAGTACGTTACCTTTACAATACTAATTTAAAATTGTTTTTGATCTAAATTGTTAATTAGAAGTGAAATTATTTTTGTAGAGGGTGGGCAAGCATTTGCGAGGAATGTTTATTGAATACACAGAAATTAATTCACATAGTGAATTACATTTCAAAATAAAATTTTCTACCTTGTTTTGTACATTCATACTCGTATATTCAAACTTTGTTTTTTATTTTATTGTATTATATTTATTTTAATATTAAGAACAAACTATAAGAATAAATCGATAAATAGTTGTAGTGGTTATTGGACTAATAAATAATCGCTATTAAAAACAAATCTACATTCACTCTTAAAACATTATAATTGTTAAAAAAAAATATGTTGATATTTTAAGATGAAGCAGTTCCATGTTTTAAATAGCACGCTTCATTTGTTGATTTTAAATTTGTTATATAAACACATAACAAATATGGCATGGATTACTCTCATAGAATAAAATTCCGTTCTGAGACATTACCTTTGAAATTTCACTAATAATGTGTTTCACTAATAAATTAATTATCTTTTAAGCTGGCTCTAAATAATAATAAAAATAAGATAATAATATAATTGTCTATGATTTGTAGAGCCAATACTGACAATGATGAGGTAAACCAAAATAACTAACTAAATAAGTAACATTTGTGAGTTTATTTATTTATTTCCACGTATTTAAGTTACAAAGCCTTTTAGAATAAAAAACAGAGAATATGTTTTATAACATATCGTCGATGAATATATAATTATGCCAATGTGCCGTTTTATACATTCTCAGATGAATGAATCAATATGTCAATTTTTCATATAAATAATAGAGATTTACTAAAAAAAAACATTGCCGTTCATTTGGCAAGTCTGCCTTGTAATAAATTAAAATATTTTTTATAAATCTAGTCTGTGCAATTATTTTTTAAAACAGTTTCATTCGTTTATCTCAGAATGTACTAAAACGGCACATAGGCTTAATTATGTATACAGCGACGGTATACCGATTTTTATCATTTATACTTAAATGATAATGATAGCTAGTAATAACATGAAAAATTTAAGAATTACCTCTATAGAATAAAAAGGAGAATAATAATATTTAAATAATTATAAAAACAAGAATAATTTTATTGAATCTCGCCAACAGAATTAATTACGTATGTGTGAAGTCTTAAATTCAAAATTTCTACACTGTTATTTTTTTTTGATGTGATCGAGGATCCCCTCGCCATTCTGACTTAGTTGTTACTGCGCCTCTCGTGAGCTTTGTGAACGGAAAATAGCCCTATTCAAGAGCGCACTCTATCACGCATACTTCACATAGGAAGGTAAGGTTGCATTGGTGGGTCGGTCATTTTTTAATCATCTGGCCGCCGTAACACCATCGGCCCGAGAGCAAACTCTTCTCCAGCTCACACGATCTTGTGCCAGCTGCTTCCAATTCTCGGGTGCATCCACACAGGCTCAGCGATTCTCGGAGACAGTCTTTATACCTTTTCTTCTGTCCTCCGGCCTTTCGCCTGCCCACTATCTCCCCATATGAGACCCGCTTCGGAAGTCTGTGATCGCCCATGCGTAACACATGTCCCATCCATTTCAATCTCGCTTCCACGATCATGTCCTCAATTGGCCGACATTTAGAGCGACGCAGAACCGTAACGTTAGATATACGCTGTCTACTGCATGTATAAAAAAGTCTCTGAATTCTGATAAGTGGCGAATAGTATATTTCATGGGTAATATGCATTATATTATTAATACATTAAAAAAGTGTAGTCACTCTTATATCTCTAGCGGGTGCTTGTATTTTGATCATGTTAAAAGTACAGGGCACTTGATTTAGTATTTTCAAGTAATTCAGATATTTTTCATCTATTTGATTTAAAGATTTTAAATTTATATATTGATAACGAAAATTGTAATCAATATATAATATCACATGTCTTAGCAAAAAGGTAAATAGATGTGAAGATTTATAATAGGTATTCCAAAAAAAAAAAAAATATTTTTAAAACTAGCAATATCTGAATTTCCCTGTATACCATTTTTATATTCCTTTATAGATTTCCCGCACCACAAATGGATTTCGTGCAAAATGATTTTCACAAATTCAGTAAAAGATTTCTTCCAGTAATGACACTTGTACGTATTGGATTAACCCCTTAAGTGTTTTTATTATGGCTTTCGATAGAATTTTTATTATTTCTCGAAATAATATTACCTGCGCGCCGAATATTGTTGAAGCACACCGGGAAGTTCACTTTTATTCCATCTCATCCCTCAGGATTTCTCGGGGGCTGGCTTTAGAGGGTGGCTCAAAAAATACAACACAACGCAATAGCTTTTTATGTAGGCCTAGGACGACGGCTTTTAAACTTTAGCGGTTCTAGAACCTCCTTTTCATATTTTTTTACTATCCGCGATTCCGTTGACGGTACTTCTTATTGTTCATTTAAATAAAAATGTGTTTACGAGTAATAATGAAGTATTTTTTTTTGGAGAAAAAAAGTTAAATTTCTTCTACCGAACACTTCTTTGCTGTTTTTTGTCCTGCGCTGTGGCAATTACCTGAGAGCACTTGAATTTCAATATTTCATCGTAGAAGCTATTTGCATGGTTTTCTGGGTCGATTTACTTTCTTCCTCTTGGTAATAAAGAGAAAATCTACTAAGGCAGTGTTTTGTTTTAAATTTCACGGTTATTTCAAGCTATCTGAGCATCCATAATTAATTTATGGGTTGATAAGAAAATAATTTCGGGTTTCGTTATCTGAATTCGTGGTTAAATTTTCGTAAGGTAACAGTTTATCGTGCTTAAGTTAATACCATTTTATTGTGCTCAATGTTTTGCTAACGTTGCCTCTTTTTATTTCATTTCATTAGCGATAAATCGGCGTTTATTGGACAAAAGGCATTGAATTGCTTCATACGTATAAAAATAAAATATAGGATAATATGTAGCAAGCCTCTGGGCCACTACTTACCTCGTTACCTATATAGAAATACCTTTTCTGAGGTATGTAGCTTTTTTTTCATTCGACCACCTTAGATCTTCTTCTTTCTCTTATTCTATTTCCCATTGATTCGCTGTTCTGGGCTATCGCTTCGATTGCCCAGAACATTCGTACCATTCGACCACCTTATATCGATATATAATATTTATTTTGATAGAAAGTACGTACAGTAAAAATCTTACCTAATTAATATTAATTTCTCATATACTTCTTTTTAATATTTTGATTGTCTATACTTCGATTTTTGATTGTTAATTTCTTAGTATACATTTCTTCCTGACAAAGGGACCATTGGCCCTGAAACATTGATATTTTCAATATATAAGTGGTGAAAACAATATACATTTTTATTAATCATATTTAAAAGGTAAGTTGTTCTTACAAGTATTATATATAAGACTAGAATAGTATTTGTTAGCGAGTTCGGAGAAATTAAATCTGAAGGGGTGTCAATTGATTTAGAATTGGTTCTTATTCTTTTCACGAAGTAGGTAAGCACCCCTAATAACCCCAGTTTAAGGATCGCTGACATGGAGCACTTTCTCTAATAAATAAGAAACATTTATAAGACCCGGCAAGTCGCGAACGCTAAATTGGTAAGACCGAGATTCAACAATGCCTACGGCAGACGAAGTCTGGGAAACGCGGGTCCATAATTATTTAACATTGCCCACCGAAATTTTAAATCAAATATTATCGTTGGAAACTTTTTAAATGGTCGTACACTCCTTTTCAATGAATAATGCCTGTTTACTTGCTATAATTTAAGGTAATTATCTCATTTCACATCCCTGTCCTATGATTGAGATCTCCGCATTCATACGCTTTCATTTCATACGATTTCATACGCATTCTAGAATATTGCAGGATATTCTATTCTATTCTAAATCTAATCTAAATCTAATTCTTAAATATACAGGGGAATTCTTATAGACAATTTATTATTATTTTTTATAATCATTTTTAAAAAACATCATAGGTCAACACATTACAAATATTTAAATTATAGTATAAAAAAATAATAAGAAAAAAAAAAGTCCCCAGGCAACAAAAGCATGCTTGTATAAGAGGACATCAAGAACTATACATATCTACTTAATACCTATAATGCAGAAGAACCATACACAATAATTTCCAATTTTTAACTCTTGGTAAACTGTGAAACTGATCTTGTGCATATTTTCAATTTTTTTCTTTTATATATTTTTAATATGCCTTATCCCTGCTTGTTATATTTGTCTTATGTACTAACATATGGTAGAGAAAGAACAAAAAAGATTCTAAGATATCTCTACATGAGAGAGTACGGGCATTATCCTTGGCTTTACCCAACCGAGTTCCTTCAGAGTATGCTTGACTACAATAGTTAAGAGGCTAGAAGGAATGTGTATCTGATTACGCATTTTTATCGATTGTTGCTTGTAATGCTGAAATTATGCGGAGCATGGTTTGTATGTTTCTGTTAAGTACATTAGACAGCGTCAGCATAGATTTTTTCACATTATAATATACAGGACTAATCTCCCAATTGTCATGCCTGTTGGAAGAGGTATTGCCATGCTGAACAATATTACTTTGGACATCGATATGTTCCAGGAGAGTTTTCCAAAGCAGAATTCTCCTACACATGAATGAATACATTTATGTTTGATATTTTTTTATTTGTTTTCTCTATTTTGTTTTTTTTCTATATTTTCTCGTACATTTATAAGATTTACGAATGAAATATATGTTTGTAATGTAAATTTCATATGAAAAATAAATAAATTTCAATTGAAAATTGAAAAATGTTACATCTTGCATGATATAAGCTGTAAAATGGCCTTATTCATTTCATTTTCACATATTTTAATTATTTCACTTTCGTATCATATTAAAGATTGTTAGGGCTTGTTCAGACACAGCGGGAACCGTGCCATTTCCGTGCGGGTCTCATTTACCTAGGTTTGTATGTGATCGTTCAGACACAACCGTGCGGTTAGTCAACCGCTGCGGTGCCCGCAACCCAACCGCTAGAAAATAGACCCGCACGGCGCCCGCACGATCCTAATACTATGGGGCCTTACGAGAGCGTTCAGTCGCGTTGCGGGCACCGCACGGTTCCATGTCACAACAGGAGCACGCGTGGATTATATTCTCTTTTCTATGGTTATGGATCGCTTTGACATTGAATTTTTTATTGATGAAGTGGAGAAAAGACCTGTAATATGGTAGAAAAGACCTGTAATATGGTAGAAAAGACCTGTAATAGTGTGGGGATTACTCAAATATGCCAAGAACCAAGCTTGGCAGGAGTTGGTGGAGATATTTGGAAATGGTGGAAAAAAAGAGTATTTTAGAGAAGTAGGTATTTATTCACCAAAAATGAACTGACAGAATAATATTTATGTGTCTTGCCATGGAAGACGGCCGTCGTTAACAAAGTAATGAGCGAATATATCTCTGATATTCAAAGATGGAGAACGGCACCAGAACTGTCAAACTGACGTTTATTTTCGCGCGCACAAATCGCTTACTAACCGCGGCTGTGTGAACAGATGACACAAATCGCATGTTTTGAAACGCGATTCTGAAACTGAACGGTTCCCGCTGTGTCTGAACAAGCCCTTACTCTCCACTGCGACTATTTCAATCATTTTATTTTATTTATCCTTTTATTTTTTCTATTTTTCATAATATTTTTTTTACTTTTATTTCAGCTTACCACTTCGTTTCTGGATCCATAGAAAAGACGCTGCTTTAAAACTATCGTATGCTTTTTTCCAGCTTCTCGTACGATATTTCATATTTTTAAATATTTTTATTCTTGATTTTGACTGTACCTGCGTACTTTCTTTCAAAATAAATATGAGATATCGATAGAAGGTGGTAAAATGATAAAAAGGCTAGTGTGTTAATTTGCGGTTCTTATCAGTATCATTGTGAGGAGTATATATTAATCTACTCTTGTAGCTTGTTGGAGTAGTGGACATGACGCTTGCCTGGTAATCTGGTGGTCCCAATTCCAGGATACCAGTAAGTTAGTCTTATTTGCACAGCACAAGCGTTTACTTAATTTTTAAGAATAATGAAGCGACGCGATTTCCGTATTCGCATATCTATTTTTTTAATGAAAAAAATATATTTCACTTTAAATCAAAAACTAGCAAATCTAACTACAAAAAGACTTCTAAGTGTATGTTTTCTATTCAATTTAAAATTATCATCATGAATTGAAGGCTTGCCTATAAAAAGGGTCTATATGCAAAAACAAACAAAAAACAGGAGACAGAAAAAACACTGAGTGAAATAAATAACCAGAATTTCAGTTGTCTTTGTTTTCTGATATTAACTCGCTAATTATGGACATTCATTTTAGGTTTTCTTTGTTTATTCGTATTGTAAAGAAATCCCAGTTACATTTCCGAAACTTCGACTTCTATCACATTTGTTACCACGAGATGAATATTAATTAATGAAGGCATTTTTTCCACGCTAGCCAACATTTGAGGTCGAATTTCAGAAAGATTGAGTTAAAATCGTGGAACATAAAATACTAACCATGGTGCGTGCTATCATCTAGACCATTTTAAAACAATAAAATCATTTTGTGTCCTGATAAACTACACAAACCCTTTTAGTAGGGACCCTTTCAATTACATGTTTTCACAATATTTAGGCCAAATCCTTCAATAACACTATAAGGTTATTTAATAAACGAAGACAACAATACCATAAACAAAATACGCTGAGGACGGCTGCACGCTATATGACAAGCCTCGTTGACCTTAGATCTCACACTCTACACTTGTCCGTTGATTTTTATTCCATAATTACTTGTTGACTTGTAACATAACTTTTCATTTTATTTTGCCTATCTTTCATCAGTATATTAAACAGAATATTTTGAAGATTGTTGATTTTTGTGGGCTCTCATATAAATAAAAAATATAATTAGGGTAGACGAATATAAACGCCATTTCGTGAAACTTAAAATTAAGAACAAGAAAAGACTCTTTCTTAGAAAAATAATCAGCGCGTGAAAGGATTTCATTTTATTTGACATAAATACTCGGCTTAAAACAGGCAGAAGGATTTGAGGAATGAAAAAAATTGTTTAACATTTATTAATTCTTCACATTTTTAAGCTATAATTTAAAAATGTTTGCACGGGTTGTTCTCATTTTTTCACTTTACATTACGTTGAGTATTTTCACTTTTATTTAAATGTGTCAACATTAACTCAAGCAAAACTGGTAGTAATAGAAAAAAAATTACATACTTTAATAATAATTAATAAATACACTCAACACTGAATTGATCACGTATGTTAGATGTGGGCCACTTCGGATCATTTGTTTACCTTCTAAATTCTTTGAATTTGTGACTCCCACCATTTTAATATAAAAAAGTATGTATTGAAAAATATCAACATGTTTCAGAGCGCATGGCCCCGTCGTCAGGATATACAATTGTATCCTGACAAAGGGGCCATGGGCCCTGAAACATGTTGATATTTTTCAATACATAAGTGGTGAAAACAAAGTTCATTACTCCCTTTCTTTTAACTCGTAGCGTCTGCTTGTCTACTTGTTGTCTTGTCTGCTTATCTGATGAAAAAACTTCGGATCGATTTTTAACCCTTTTCCCGTGATCCAATCGAGCTGAAACTTTGCAAGCAGACTCGCAGCGACAATTAAGAAGATCTATCAATTAATAATTATTGTATAATTTCGGATTTTTAGAAATTTTAGTGTTTTAGTCAAATTGGAATCATTACGAAAGTTTGATTACTAGCAACGGCGGCCCGATAACGTCGCGGAATATTTTCTAAATTTGAATTACTCCGTCGGTATACATAATAGGTACCTACTTCGCTACGAATTTCGAAAATCTAAATTGACTGACAAATGTTTTTAGAATTTAATATTCAAAGCAAGAGAAAGAGAGTATAATAAAAACTTGGTTTTTATGGGTTACTTTTTTTTATTAATTATATTTATTAGGTCACTACAAAATTATTTTCCTCATTTTGTAGAACTTATTTTTTTGTTTGTGACACATTTCACCTTATTAATATCTAAGTGTTTTAAATTCTACAATTTGTATTTATATGAAAACTATATACCTATTATTAGTGTTTGAACATAATTGTTTCTTACAATCGTGCAGAAATACAAAGACCATCATTTATTCTTAAAATTTTACTATACAGCATGTCTTTTCAATAGTTTTCATATAAATACAAGTTGTTTAATGTAAAAATTTCCTTTTTAAATTAAGATGTGTTTCGCCTGAACTGAAAACAAGTGTTTTATTTCCGTATGTAAAATTTAACATTACCTTAAGTTTAGGTATTATTACATCCATGCGAATTGCCTGGTGGATTATTTGACATTTTTGAGTGATGAGTCCTGAGATGCCTATTTGAAATTAGGGGTATTTTTTACCGGTCCACGAGTAGTGTTGTCCGTCCGCGTTCAAAAGAATTTCTGTGAACGGAAGTTGTCAAAAAGAGGGGTGATTGAGTGTCGATGAAAAAAGAGATTTTTTCTGAAGACGTTTCAAAATTGGAAACATTTTGAGCGATCGAGTGAGATTTTGGCGAGCATTTTCTTTTCACCTGTATATTCTCAATTAATTTTTAATTAATGTTTAATGTAAAAAAAATTTCTTACTCGTATTTTATCCAATTTACAATATTTTTAATAACAAGGTTGTCTTTTTTGTAAAAGTTAACCAATTATTATATTCCATATTTTTATTTGTCTGTAAAACATATTAACCTATGTCCTAATATATTTCTCATATCCTTGGGGTTTGATTGGTTGAAGTGGAAATTGCGTTTTTTTCTGTACTACAAGAATGTTGATGTCTGTTTTTTATAGTGATTTAAGAACATGAGTTTGGAAGGTATACAGCTGTTATTTCGAAAATCTAGTGATCCACAGAGAATGCATTTAAAAACTATTTTTAATTTTTTTTTTCGATACTGTTGCCTTTGTTTATGTATCCCTCATCATATTATAATTTTTTTATTATTCTCGTTTGATTCATTCGTTGAAAATCATCAGAAGTATTAGATTTAAAATTTCATAAAAATGTCACGCTAAAATTGTGGCATTCTTTGTTACCTTTTTATGGCGTGTAAATCAAAAGCCAGTTGACAAATAATGGGAACAATAATAACCCACTACATCATTTTTCCCTTAACTCCTTGACATTTACTACCGATATAACATTTATTTAAAAGCCCGCGGAACTGCTTTTATATTGGACCTCAGAATATACAATTGCCTAATAATACTAATTCAACTCTTTATTCATGTGAAAAAACAAAAAATATTTGTACCAAAACACTTTTTGTTATATCGCAACGAAAAAATAAGCTTTTGAACGTAGAATCACGACCGGGATCGATTGAGGAAATTAGAGCATTGAGCACCTATATTATAATTACTTAAAAAGAGATCCACGCTGTGTTCAACATTTCCATTACATATAATGTGAAGCAAATGTATGCAATGTAGATTCTTTTAAAATTATTTGATTTGCAAGAATTATAATATATGGGGGATATAAAAGCAAAGGTAGCAATATCCAAAAAATTAAAAAAATGTTTTCAATGCAGTATTCTAGGATTACTAACTTAAGATGTTCTAAATTCTTGTTTTTATATATGTATTGCTTCAAAAATCATGTTTTCTATAAATTTATAGGAAATGTTTCCTACAAAATCGGAAATTCAGTATATAATAAATTAGTAATCCTCGACGACTGCATTCAAATTATTTTAGATATTGCTGCCTTTGCTTTTATACCCCACATATAATATTATTTAATATTTGGGCCAGTTCAAGAATGACATTAAATGAAAGAAATCGATAATGTGAATAACTCAAAAATATTTTTATTTTTTCTGCTGGTAAGTAAATTTACGACGTGATGTGATATAGAGTTCTGCATTTTTTGTACGGATACGCCTAGTACTCTAGTATATTTTAAAAGACATCCGATCATGTTTTTCACGATTTTGAACCCCAATGTCTTCCTTTCATTGCGACTTGCTTGTTGTAGAAAGAGTTGTGTGTATTTATTTTCTTTCTATAATTTACAAAAAAATTTAAATATTCTCAGGTTTTCACGGTCTTTCAGCGTCTTCTGTGTGTAGTTTTCTGGGATATTCTGACATGTAAGTATATCTGATTTCTCTGGCCGACGTTTCATATCATATACATGACAGAATATCCCAGAAAATTGCACATAGGACAAAAATACACCACTAATTTTTTGAAACAACAAAAAAAAAGCATTCTTATTATAGGTCGACCACAATCAAAAGACCATTCCCTAGCTTTGGCTGCCTAGCAAACCCGTATTACAAGACTCAATATAATATTCCAAATAAATATATATTTTTTAGTTTTAAAAAGTTACTTAGTTTCTAGAAAAACTTATTTTGTGTTCATTTATTTGCATCGTTACAACACACATATTTTTTCCGCACATTTTTTTGAATGCGGTCTACCTATAATTATAATAATTATAATATATCACCGGAAATCATATTGTATTTATTGAAGAAGTTATTTCTTTCTATTTGGAGGTCTGTGTGAATTTATAGTATTTTGTCTATGAATATCTGTGTTATATGTTATTTTATTTGTCATTATTGCATTCTATCTTTTAAGCTTATATATATGAAAATTGTTATGTTAAAATATAATTTTTCTTTCACAGTGGGAAAAAACCTGTTAACCTCTTTTTCATTTTAGAATATCTTTTTTCATTCGCATGATTCTCATCGCTTTTTTTGGTTAAATTTATAATCGTTTTTATTTGTTTGATGGTCACCAACGAAAAAGTGTGAAAAAAAATCAGACTCACCCACTGAATCTTCATATGTTCACGTAGGTGTCGCGATATATGTGGGGGTGGATTGTAAAGTGTGCCAAGCAAGAAAAGAAGGTACAAGTTAGGAAGAATAGATTCTCAAGTCTAGTTTATTCGTATAATTCTAGATTTACATGAATGCGATTTCAATTAGTGTTAAAAGTGAGTAAAGGTTACAAAGCTAAACGCGAGTAAACAGTTTAACTATCAATTTTTTTTTTTGCTTGGATTCGGGTGACTTGAGGCTGCTTAAACGATGCGTCCAAGCAAACCGTTATGTGTATTACATTATTTTACGTAGCATCATAAAACTTTGACGTGGTATCAATCCTGATTATAGATTACCAAACCGTTATTTAAAACGGTTATTTTCGTTATAGTTAATTTATCTGATTATACTCTTGATCGGTAACTAAGTTATAACACTTGTGCAGTGCCTATGGTAGCCCGTTAAGTTTCAAAAAAGTAGTTGCCAATCTTCGACGCAATCAGATACAAATCTAAAAAAATACTCTGTGTCACAAAATAACATAACTAATCCTAGACACGTAAGAAAAATTAGATGAGGTGATATAAGTTAAAAAATCACTATCTAAAAAGCTTGTGGGCCAAATGTTATCACATAAAATCCTCTATCTGCTCAGCCATCAAATAGCTTCTGAAATATGTCCCATAAAAATAATCTAGAGATTTAGTTATACCTTTCCCCAGTGGCGTAAAAACTATATTTTATGACGGTTTTTATAAATTTACGAAGTCTTTTCCGATCGACGGGGGCCGATTAAGTTGTCAGTCGAGCGACTTTTAACTGACGCCGTAAATATTTAAAAAAATATATTTTAGATCACATTGTTAAAATTGTAAGGCTATGCGGGGTAAATGAAACGCTTAAAATAAATTGAAATCGTATTCATTTATTGGCAAGTCACTGGACACGAATTATTTTGGACTTGATGTTTTTTAGAATATTTCATATACCTGTAATTACACCGTTTCTTTATTCGCACTAATAAGCTGTTTCTATCGCTTCGATCACTTTCGAGAGTGTTCCGTTCAATTTTCGCACGTAGGTACTTTGCCCGGTGTCTGTCACTCGGTTTGTAACGTGCTGGCCATACTGTTTTCGTTACGGTTTTATCGCTGCTAATGTCATGTAAATGTTAAAACATGGATTCTGTCGAAAAAGCCGGCTTTGCAGTCCGGTGGGCATGACACTGCTTACCATATTGAGGACTCCGAGTACGATTCCCGGTGAGGCCACAATTAATATATATGATTTACTCAAGCCTGGGTGTTTTGTGATGTGCTTCGTTTCTCCAATTGGGCCTCTTGGCCTGTTGAACGTAGAAAAAAGAAAAAATAAGTAGGTAAAATTGCTTTCTCCGTGTTTTTAGAGTTTGCGATGATGTCCCGGTCGGTTCTAGTGATGAGGAGCACTTCAGAGATTATAAAATTTTTCGATAGTGCGTAATTTCTTCTAATTGTTCCGTCTCGATACAATATTTTATTTCCCTAATTAAATCTACGAATAGTGTAAAATATTATTTCTTGTCTCTGGTAAAGTGAAAATATTTTATCTGTAGTGTCTGCAGTGTTTCTCTAGTTATTAAACGTTAGCGATCATCTTGCTGGCTGCAGCTCCAAACCGTGGACCATGGATTTCCAGCATCCTTACCTCGGGTTCTCTTTGTTTTCTAGGACCTCTTTTGGTCTTGCAATTTTGCCTTGAATTATGAAATACAGGGTCAAGATGTCTCACGATAAGGCCAAAATGGTGTGATTATGGGTTTTTAATGTTTTTATCGGTCTATTTTGATTTTTCAATTACGATCCCTAATTTCTTGAAAATACAAACATCACCAGATAGCAAACGCGGACTGAAATTTAACATTTTTAGATATCCCGACTTCCAAAATGTTATATAAGAATATGACTATTGCTACCATGGCAGTTTTGCAGGAATGTGTCGTTCACGGTATAACTTAAAATAGAGCAAGGCTTCAGTGTGCAACCGTGCGAGCTAATATTCTTCATCCGCATCACAAGACACGAGGAATTGGGACGGAAAGATTGATGACCCTAAGTTGGTTGAATAGTGGCATATCTGATGGAAGCTCACACTTATGGACCGACTTGAAGGTCGGCAAATAATTTTTATTACAGTATCAGCAGTCCGCCCGCAGATCTTTTTGGCCAAAAGAGCTCTGACTCGAGGGAAATATCTGTGTTCAGTACAAAACAAAGACTGTTTATTTGTAGGAGTGGATCGCTAATAACTTCTGCTGAATCGTCAAAATAAAAGAGTTGTTGATGGTCCGGAGGAGGAAACAGGAATGATACCTGATGTTTTTACCTCCTCATTTATTTGTTATAAGAATACCTTGTGGCCTGGCGTGAGTAAGTATTTACACTGTTCCCACTCAGCCAGGCCGGTGGTGGAGGCACAATTTTTCCCCCTCCATATTTTATTTAATAAAAATTAGATACTCACTGGCGACATCGGTACCGTGCCGAAGTCGCCATTTTCACAAAAATACAAAATATAAGCAATACGTGATTCTGTTCGTAACAATCTGTTTACATAGGTTTTTGTTGATTAATTTTAATTGATTTTATTACATTATAACTGTGACAAACATTAATTACATTTAATATTGAAACGGGGCTAAAAAGAATCACGCACATATGACGAGTGACAGTTTTTTGAAATGATCACAACACCATTGAAGATTCCAGAACAGCCCAGCATAATCTAAGGCTTTCGGAAAGCATCGAAAAACATATGTAAAAGCCTGGAAGCCACGAGAAAGTTCTCCTAAATACTGGAAACGTCTGGAGGGTTCGGTAAAAGTATTAGCCGGATTAAAATAAGACGCACACTCGCGGGTGCGCCTTATTTATATACTCCCATAGAGGTTGTTGTTTTCAGCACGCTTGACAGCGATAATAGAAGCGAAGGCAGCCGCGAGCTGCGGGCCAGGGTGGCCAAGCGAGTGGTAATTCGACAGCGAATAATCTGGAAAGTTCTTACGTAGCCAAATAAACCGGAGCGAATAATACGTGGAATATTGTAGTGAGTAGTGAATAAAGTGATAAAGCGTTTATATAGTTTCTATTTACGAGTGATAAATTTACGAAATAGTTTAATTTAAATAATAGCGTTAAGTCAAATAGTGTGAAGTGACTTTGTACGTTTAGTTAGTTAATTAATCAGTAATTAATAAATCTGTTATTAAATTCCAGCGACACGTGACAATATATTTCAATAACAGAATGAGAATTTTAACGCTTACCCGCCTTTAATGGAGAATTTATATTCTCGTGTTTTAAAGTAGAGGGCGCTGTCATATATGATTGTTAATGTAATCATTGTGTTGTTATTGTTTATGTTATCATTGGTAGTATTATATTAGAATAGTGAAAAAGGATATAATGTTAAACAAATAAAAAGTATCTAGAAACATTAAATTAAGTCATAAAAATTGAGAAGGTATTTTAATAACATTTAAAAGTATATATTGGACCACTTTTGATAATATTTTTATTCATAGCATTATTTTAATTGATTTTTGTAGTATATTTTCAATTTAGTTTTGAAATTTCTATAATTTTTTCCTGTCTCCATTTCATTGGAAATGCATTACAAAACGATATTAGATGATAGGTGAAATGATGTTGAACTGCGCTAGAATTTCATTTATGTAACAAAATATTTCCAGCTAATCTCAGTCTATTACTGTCAGCGATTCAATAAACATCACAGCATGAATGAGTTAATTTTTTCAACGCAGGCCTTAGTCACAATTACTGTAGCAAAACACATCACAAATAATACATAAAATCATATCGATGTATTATGATTCTACCAAGAACCGAACCTAATACCATAGATAATAACATGTTATAGAATATCATTTTGATGCATTATGTTGCTGAAAAATCGGAATCTATTGCGCACTATCAAAAGTCTGTCTTTTATTGTATTTATTTAATTATGTATTTATTGTAAGATTCAGGCATTTATGTTACGTGCTGTACGTGAAATATCACGCAACCACGCAACATCCTTCTCCAGCGAAGGCTTTACTTTTGTTTTTCGCTGTTTTGGTTACTCGTTTGACATCTCTGTCCTTCCATATTCTCGTAAATTAGTTCATAAAAACTTAAGTTAGTCGGATTTGCATTCGTTTTTTCTATCACAAGTATTCGTGATCAGCAAGTATACTTTTTCCTTAACTTGCTCCCATACTGATATATTTAAAATTTGTAATGGCACAAACGACGATCTCCAAATTGTTCTAATATCTAAATGTAGCAACAACGCGTTGAAATTATGTGCCCGATATCTCTTTGGTGATGCTAGTACCAGTAGAGTTGGTTTATTATTATAATATTTTTTTATTAATCAATCAAATTATTATAATATGTTTTACCTCACCAAAAATAATCAAGATTCTTGTGTGTGGTGAGGGATACTCACTTACAAATAAATAAAAAATATCAATAAAACAAAATTATGAATTTCAAAATAATTCTTAAAGCCAATTCTACGATAAAAGAAAATCGATTCGGGTTCATTGAGGGAATAAGCACACAAAACGCAACCACAAAAACATCCACCATTATAATTATTATATAGTAATTTGGGCAAATCAAATAATTGCATAGGAATCTTCATCGATTCAAAGGAAACACTTGAATGTATCTCCCACGAAAAACCCTTACCGAAACCAAAAGAAAATGGGATTTACCACACAGCCCCAAATTGATAAAAAGTCACTCAACGAATCGACCTCAAATAGCCAAATTAAACGAATCTCTAAGTTATCTACCAACAAGTGAATTTGGAATCCCCCAAGGTACGGTCCCCGGACCTCTACTATCTCTCACTCACGTAAACGACATATTTCAACAAAAAATTAACGACAAACTAACATCCCACGCAGACGACATCGCTTTGTTAACAAATGATCGATAATGTTATTCTATCACTCAATACAAAATACACATACGTTAATTTCGTATTTCTAAAAACATCCCTAAAAATAACCATATAATAATAATTCACGATCTAAAACATAACACTTATTGTATACAGCCTGACAATAAAGAATAATTGTACTTTAATTGACCCTTCTTCTGAAATAAAATACCTGGGTGTTTGCGTTGTTATCTTATAAAAGGTGAAAATTATTTATATAAGAAAGAAAAAAAAGATATACTAACTAACACTCAGAAAGCGGCTAGTAATAGATAAGTGAACTCAACTTCCAAACTCAACCAAACTTAAGGAGCTCATCTCAGAGTATGCAAGACTTACCTCCAGCTTCCGACTTTCTCGTTTGCGTTTCTGCGCTCGTTCTATTTAGGAACATCTCTCCAATATTGTGGCTAGTCTAGCACTTAAAATGTTTGTCTTGTTCACCATTTAATGGTATCTCGCAGCGATTTACTTCCGGTTAAAATTCGATCTGATCCAATACCAGGGACCAAGAAGATGGTCCAGCTATTAAAGAGTATCACGCAGGAAGATAAATCAATACAAAATATTTGAATTACAGGACTGCACCTTGATTTATTTTTATTTTATTTATTTATTTATCTTCATCTTGTTACATGACATAGGAGATGGAGCCACTCATCTCACTAGGAAGAACCTGTGCCGATATGAGCGGCTGAACAATATAGTGTGAACAAAAAATTATAAAGATATACAACAAAACTATACAACTGTAAGATTAATTAATTAATTAATTGAGTATATAAATATAAAATGTGGATAATAAGAACAGTATATATTGTATAATACCAAAGCAATAGTGAAAGAAAGGTAATATATATAAAAAATCATATGCATGGATAGTAACAAAATGCATATATAATAGCACAGTTAGAAAGTATATTTAGGTATATACCTATGTAAGAAAATTAAATGAATGTTTGTGTATATTAAATAGTGATAAGAAATGAAGTTTAATGAGCAATAAATTATGACCTGTTTTCGGCAGTTGGGTATTTGTGCAAATGCAGGTGACAATAATGTCTTCTCGAAAAGTGTTGTGTAAAAAGTTAAGAGTAGGGTGTCCACACTCACTATGACAGAATGGACACCAAAGACATTTGGATATCACTTCCATCAGTCTGCATAACAACCTTAACCATTTTTTTAAAAAGTGACAGTGAAGTTTTTTAAAGAGTGTTTGCACTCTTAATATTTTCGGGAAGAGCATTGAAGAACGAAGGAGCCTTGTAAAAAAAACTTATTTGTCCAAACACTGTCACGGCATTTATTGGCTGATACATTAAAAAAGTGGATATTCTAGTGTGGTGCATTTTCTGGGTTCGTTTAGCAATAATTTTGATTTTATAGAATTCGCACAGAGTTTGAATAATGGCAAGCTGGCTGACAGTCATGATTTTATTTTCGCTGAAAGTTGTGAGGGATTATAAGAGAATAACCATTCTTATCTATGGATAGTATTTATCTCATCATTACTGATATTAATCCTTGTATTATCCACGACCTCATTCTATTGATGCCAATCCTCACCGAACATACGTACAAGACATCGGGCCAACATTGCTATCGTATCAAACGTTTTAACCAAACCGCCGATCCGCGAAGAGGTAAGTAAATGAAATGGTAACAACGTTAGCAACAATTATTATTGATGGCAATAAAACTACCCCACGTTACCGGGCAATCGGAGAGAAGGCAGTATCGCCGTACCCACCCCCGCATTGATATTATCACGTCAAACGCCGCTCATGGGACCGTTTACCCCTGCCTAACGGGGCCGGGGCACGCGAGCCGGCGGCGGCCGTTAGGGGTGGCGGTGCCCACCAGCCGAGTACTTCCTGGAACAACCCCATTCAAACATCGCCAAAAACAATGCACCTACAACGTCATAATGTCAATAGGCGGATATTTGCAAACTTCATGGTACTATTTGCACAATAGGCTTTCATTGCGGACATTCACGTAGCTGCAACGATCTACCAGCGAGTTATTAAGCCATCTATTACATGTGGAATAATTAGTTGAGGGGGGAGGTGAACAAATAACCTCTAATTATTAAACATCGCCATCATTACTTACGTTGAAATGTGAAATAACTGTCAAACCAAGCAATTGATAATACAAATTATAAATTAAAAAAAAACAACATTTATCCACAACTACATTCATCTACATATAAGTATTGTATGAGAACGTGCATGGCACGTCAGACCGGTGTATGCAAAATTTACCTCCTTTTCGACATTCCGACATCCTCGTATTTGCTTCCAGGCTGGTTCTATTTAGGAACGTCTCTCCAACATTGTGACTAGTCAAACACTTTACTTTTCCGTCTAGTTCACCACTGAAATACACGGTACCTCGCGGCGATTTATTTCTGAGAAAAATTTGATTCGATCTTAATACGATGTGTTCGGCTGATTTCGAGCGTGTATTAGGAATTTGGATGCAATGCCATGCGCTAACAGTATTATGTTTTGAGATGTGGTGGCTGCCCTACTTAATTGTGACAGACTGGATAGTCATGTAGCTGGTTAAAATACACAGTTCATGATCTACAAATGGCAACCATTACCTACCCAAATTCTCCACCGGTTGCACTGGTCAGTAAAGCATGTTTCCCAGGGTATGGATTATTTTAGGGCATTCAACAATCACGGCTATCTCAAACCTATTATATATTGAAGTGATCAGGTTAAGAAATTTATGGAAGGATTTCACAATAGCATTTCACAATTTTCAAGATTATTGATTATTAATGAATATTCTCAAAAAAAATATCAAAAATGTTAAAATTCTGGGAAACTTTAATTAAATATTATATATTTAAAAATTCTTCATCGCTCCTCCCTTTTTTCCATTAAATCAACTTCACCTCTAGTTACTCCCTCACACATAACCCAACCACCTCTATCAGTACCTAATAAACCTATGTTATTTTATTACAATGCTTATTAGTTTATGGCACCTGTAGATGAGAACATCTGTAGTTCTTAAAACTAGTAGTGTATACGTAAACTGAAAAGTGGTCTTATACAAGTATTTCGTTTATATAAACATGAATGTGATGGGAGAAAAATAACCGACATTGTTAGCATGCCAACTTATTATAAAGATCTCCGGGTTTCTTACACAGAGTTCAACAAACTCGTGTCAGATGAAGATACAGAATCAATAGCTTCATTGAGTATCTTGTGCTAGGTAGTTAGATTCAAGATGAGGATCTCGAATTGAAATTCAACGGAACTACATTGTGCCTTAATTTATGTCATAATTAAATTAAATAACAAACTTTGCATAAAAATCAAATAAAAATTCAGCCAACTCCATATTTATTTATAATGACTACTTATTAAATAGAAATATTATGTTATACATGCTGACGCGGACACAAATGATGAATCGACCGACCAATGACGTTGACGACTCGAGCCACGCTTTATCACTCACACCTGTGTGCCAGAGTGAAACAGAGTGCGGCCAGACCGGTGCAGCACGCAGCGCTCCAGTAAATTAGATAATTCTGGGACGCTCGAGCAGCTATTCTCTTTTACAATTATTTTTTGTATCGATCCCGAAAATCCAGGGATTGAGGTTTTTCAATCCCGAGATTATGGGACCATTATGTGGTCGGTTGGAAGAAATTTTTAACTCGCAATAAAGTCGTCACTTAATATGTACACAAAAATCGAATAATCAAATAAAATAAATAGTATTGCTAGATCGAATATTTTATTATAAGTAATACATGGTATGATACACATGTTTGAGACATGTAGCGCGTTTCTTTATTTTTTTACTATCGATGTAATAAAAAACTGTGCGTGGCGCTGAAATTTCTCCTTTAAAATTATATGCACTTAAACCTGATACCAAAATCAAGGTTACCCCATCTAGAAAGGAAGCCAGTTATTTCTTCAGGTTTTCATAAATCGGTCGTTTCCAAGGGTGGTTGACTCTTCAGGGGTGGGTACATGGACGGAACAGCTAAGTGGTCGTGTTACGCCGAACAAATAATGTGTATGGATCAAAGAGTCAATGCAATAAATATTTATATCGATTTGTATATTGTACTTTGTCGTGAGTTTCGGCTATTTATAATTTCTGTACCGCGAAAATAGACTTTATTTTGTTTTTGTACGGTATATTTCAATGATCGAATTATGACTCAAGAATTTGTGACTTACTAATATACAGTTGGACTAGATTGGGCGGCCTTTGGGAAATTTAATGATGTCCTTAAAAATAAAGATATTCTCACGAATTAAAAAAGAAAAGTGTTTGAAATATGCATCCTCCCTGTGCTTACGTATGGTCTGGAAACTATCATGCTAACTGCGAGGATTATACATAAACTAAGATGTACACAGCGATCTATGGAGAGACAAATTCGAGGCGTAAGTCTGAGAGATCAGAAATGAGGAATTCAGAAGCTGGACAAAAGTAGTTGATATGGTAGAACGATATATCGTATTGCCAAATTAAAATGGCAATACGATATATCACATCGAATACTGTTGCATGGCAAGACATAGAGAAATGAACACCCAGAGTTCTGCGATGGAGACCATGGGACATTAATTTATTTCCATTCAATGGAAAGAGAAAGATTTAAAGAGAAAGAGGCGGGTCTCAAATAAGGTGGACTAATGATATTTTACCTGTCGCGAGTAGTGGGTGGATTAAAACAATAGAATATTGGAGAAATTTAGAAGAGACCTACGTCCAGCAGTGGAGAGATGGCTGATGTATGTTACATATTCTTGCAGGTTGTTACTTGCATATGTTATATGCAGTGTGCTACAATAAAAATACCGTCCGAATACCGTTCACACACCGTCAGCAGTCCTTACCAGAACGGGATTATATCCGCCGTATCTGGTAACGTTGAGTAGAGGACTTTACATTTGCCACTTTTCATTGACAAATTCTTAATATGAGGGTAATATGCGCACAGCGTCACCAGTCTTACCAGCACGGGGATTCCATTCGCCTTGTATGGGAGCGTTCACTAGAGGACATTGCACTATTCAATTTCATTTTTTCAATTGTTTCTTTTTTTGCTGACCTTGTTCTTCCAGTCGTAAACCAGATATTCAAATTCCATTGATCAGCGATAAGGTTTCCCGACTGAAAGGAAAACGAATAAAAAGTCAGCAGACTATATAAACGGTACACTCCGACATTGCATGAGTCGGCCAATCGGTTGGTCGAAACTTCAGTCATTCCATTAGGCTAGTTCTGCTTCCTTACTTACAGTACGGCCACTCTATGATGGCACTTTTGACGTTTAGACTTACATGAAGTTTCGTAATTAACGACAGCTAAACATTGGAGGACAAATGCTATACTTTATTGCGTGAACGCTAGAGTAGTGATGTCCATCAACATTAAATATTGAATGAACGAAATGATTCAAAATGTTATAGGATATTGATTGCCTGTATAATATGCGTAGAATACGCAGAATAAGTATCCAAAATAACAAAACAAATCTGACAGATCGATTGTGCCCTCTAAATATGATCTTTTTCTATGGCTTTATTAGAGGGCAAAGAAAACGGTTACAAAACAATAAAAGACGGATCAGACCGGGTGATGTTTTTTTGTCTCTTTTTCTCTCATGTGTCGCCATATTGTTTAAACTGAGTAAGCTCTATTTTACCACGTATAAAGGTTTGGTAAAATGCTTTATTATCCCTCTATATATTGTAGATACTGTAAGGTTTTGTTTTAACGTTGTTACGGAAAGAACGAATGTGTGCACGCTGTGATTACGATATAGTTTTTTACCTGGCTTTAGATTTCGGACATTGATACTTTTATATTTTGACCCCTGCTCGTTAATTTGGACTTTGTTTACGCTTTCTGTTTTTTACCATGCTTTGGATTTCGGACATTGATACTGTTATAAATTTTGACCCCTGCTCGTTAATTTGGACTTTGTTTACGCTTTCTGTTTTTTACCATGCTTTGGATTTCGGACATTGATACTGTTATAAATTTTGACCCCTGCTCGTTAATTTGGACTTTGTTTACGCTTTCTGTTTTTTACCATGCTTTGGATTTCGGACATTGATACTGTTATAAATTTTGACCCCTGCTCGTTAATTTGGACTTTGTTTACGCTTTCTGTATTTACCATGCTTTGGATTTCGGACATTGATACTGTTATAAATTTTGACCCCTGCTCGTTAATTTGGACTTTGTTAATGATTTTTGTTTGATTCTCGTCATTATGCCGAAGCACTCAAAGAAAACTGTTTTAAACATTCAGGCACGTGGGTTCATTGTAAAACTCCGTGATTATTTCGAACGTGAAGCTCAAAATGGTGGGCTATTATTACCGGTGACGTCAGTGCTTGATCGCGTAGCTGATGCGCTTGACATTGGAAAGCGAACTGTCATAAGAATTAGCAAGGATAAATTTGGCGACACTGGTATGGATGATAATGTTCTTCGCACGCCAAAAAAGAGAAAACGATCAAAACCAATCGTAGGCATCGATAATTTTGAAAGTGATGCCATCCGAAGACATGTGTATGACTTTTATTTACGCAAAGAACATCCAACGAGGGAAAAGTTACTGAAATCACTGAAAGAAGCTGGTTTATTTTTCGGTGGAAAATCTTTACTATCAAAAATTTTGAGTAAGCTAGGTTTTGCGTACAGGCAGTGTAATAAACGCAAGATATTAATGGAAAGGAACGATATCGTGATGAAAAGGTGTACTTTTTTACGAAATGTGAACCAAATAGAAGATTGGCAAAATATGGTGTTTTTGGATGAGACGTGGCTTAATGCCAACCATACAGTTAGCCGTTCTTGGACCGATGACACCGCAGCATCTACGTCTAAAGTTCTTAGACTTATAATTTGTCACGCCGGGACCGCTAATGGATTCGTCGAAGGATCCTTGATGGCTTTTGTATCAAAAACCACTGAAGATTATCACGAAGAAATGAACGGAGAAAAGTTTACGGAGTGGTTTACCACAATGTTGTGTAGCCTTCCCGAACCATCTATAATAATAATGGACAATGCCCCGTACCACTCGATGAAGATCGATAAGCTCAGTCCCAAAAGAAAGCTGATATCGTTGCGTGGCTTCAAAAAATGGCATAGATGCAAATATGGACATGTTGAAAGCGGAGTTACTTCAATTATTAAAACGAAACAAGCCGGCAAAATCACGGTACGTCATTGATGAAATCGCATCGGAATATGGGCACCAAGTAAAACGATTACCGCCTTACCATTGCGAATACAACGCAATTGAATTGATATGGGCTCAAATCAAGGGATATGTACAAGGCATAATACAGAACCTCCATTTACGACATCAAAAATGTTAAAATTATTAGTAGAAGCTTGTCAACGTACAACTCAAACAGACTGGGCTAATGTAGTGAATAGAACCGTGCGACGAATAAAGGAAGATTACGAAAGAGATATTAGAATCGATAATATTTTAGATAATGATATTATAATTAATTTAGGAAATGATAGCAGCGACGATAGTTCAATGGAGAGTGATAGTAATGGGGATGAATCAGATTGAAACATTCAAGTAAATATTTTTATCTAAGAAAAATATGTTTTATTATTCTTCTATAACCTTTTTTATGTACAAAGACTTTCTCAACTCACACCGTGCGACGAATTTTTTTTCGACTGAATTATTTCGTTAATGATTTTAAGTGTGTCACAACACTATTACGATCTGTCAAAAATGCCATTTTATGATGGCTCGAGTATATATACTTCGGGAGGAATAAATATCTATAATACAATCAAATGCTCTTTCATTATATACCCGAACAAACCTTTCGTAAATATTAATGTATGCATTATTTTAAGGAAAGCAATTTGTAAATGGCGTAAAAATATTTAGAATGATATAGTTTTGCAATTCACGAGATTTTATACGAGTACGAATTTCAATTTTCGTATACGATATATATTATTGCCTTAGCACTTAGCCTTAAGGTTTTACTGTTTGCACCCCACATAAAGTCTGGAGGTCATAATTACTCCGAACCGTGAATCTTAACACGGGAGAGAGCGAAGCTTCCCGTGTACCTTTGTACTTAAAATGTATTTAAAAACACCCCTTAAACATGCTTGTTCCTTCCGGCACTACCTCGACGCCCGCACGTATTAAAAAGCCTTAACTTCACCATTATCTAGCCTCTCCGTAATATATAAGGTTTTTCGTTTTTCTTGTAAGTTAAACTTGACATATATTGCAATAAATATTGTTTTATGTCGTGAATTAATGTATATCTAAGTAAGTACATTATGTTGTGAGCCTATTCCATGATTTACTCGGCAGAAATTTTTTATAAAATTCGCGTACATATAAAAAATGCGTGAATTGAGGCAAGAAATTGATAAAACGTTGGAAAGGTTCAAGAGTATCAAAATTCATGTCAGTTCAGGTACAATGTAGATAAAATAAAACATTTTTATTTATTAGTAACGCAACTGGGCGGAGTAATATTATGAAAAAGGGATTCCTTTAAATATCTTGAGTCACTCATCCATAATAATGAAAAATGTACAGCAGATTTAACACAAAGATTAATTGTGAGATGGATGAAGTTTAGATCAATGACAGAAATCATATGTGATTAGAAAAATTCTATAAAGATTAATTTATCTATGTCTGCGAGTTTTTTGTAAAAGACAAGTAAATTTTTCATATAATAGCCTGTTTCTTCGAAAGGTCCAATGTGACGTGAGAATTGCGCGCATGTCACTTGCAGAAATGACATTTCTTACAAATTCCACCCAAAACTTTTTGTGTGAATTCTATCTCTTTTCTGTGAATTTTATCTCTTTTCCAACTATCAAATCATAATGATTATGTAGAGTAAGTTTATTATTTTTTATTTTATTATTTTTATATGAATTACTAAGTTTAATAATTACACAAATTCAATCCGTTTCTATTTTCATGAATACGTTTATAGTAATTTATTAAGAAACTTCGTAAAATGTAGGTTTTTGAACATTTTATATGCAATATTAAAATATTTATTTACGACGACATTGCCATCGATGATTATCATAAAATGTTTTATTTAATTTTGTAATATCAACATATATTGGAAATAATTATTATTCTCGTTTTAATTACATATAAATCGTCTTCGAAATATATTGAAAATTTTTGCCGTGTTACCTACATAAAAAATATTTATTTATTTAGAAAATCCTTGTTTAAAATATGTACTTCTTTTATAGTGTAGTTATTTTTGTAGATTAAAGCATCTAACAACCTAAAATAAATACAAAATATGTATATACCGATATAGGTATATGCGTATATATATATTTTAAATATACTTATATAGTTGGTCACAGCATAACCTAAGTTTATACCCACTACACGCCACTGACATACATTTATTTTGTTATTAACAAAAAAAACTTGCATTCTTGCGTGTTTTTGGTAAAAAAAAAAAACACTTTCACGTTCATGTCACAATTATTATTTTCTAATCAATTTCCGAGAGCTTATTTGAAGGTGTTTGTTTCCTTGTGAAATATGGGGTGAATAATATGTGTAGTGGAAAATAAACAACAAAAAAAACAGCAAGAAATAAAACAGCGCCATAAATCATTAAATAAAGTCATTTCTGTAAAAGCATTTCTGATCTCCTTGTAGAATATAAAGCCTTAAGGGTTTGTTAATGGCCCGGGACTGTGAGTGATTGGGCGCCCGCAGATGACAGATTGATTATTTTTCTTTCACAACTGAGCGGTATTGTCAATAATACAAAAAAGCCGACGAATTAACCACCTATCTGCTTACAATTCCGAAAAACTCTTATATTATCAAACTATTTTATAATCAAACTATTAAATTATCTAACCATTAAATAATCTAACTATAATATAATCATACTTTTATAAAATCTATCTCACATTAGAGACGTATTTATTTATCTTCTGTGTAGTTTTCTGGGATATTCTGACATCTATATGTGACCTCTCTTGCCTCTGATCCTTTAGGTCAGGGATATCATATTATATTATATACACGGCAGAATATCGCAGAAAACTACACACAGATGATTCTGAACGGCTGTGAAAACCTGAGAAATTAATTAATTTATTGATTATATATATATATATATTGGTGCAAAACAATACATGCATAGAAGTTTTTCAGAATACAATGAATAAGTAACAGAATCTTATACCACACAATGTTAGTTAAGTATTCAAGTAACGTTCACCAATTCTATTCGTGATAGACTACCATATAACTATACAATTTTTGAAATCTGTTTATAGGTTTAGTTTGGACACCTCGTTTCATATGTGAGTTATTCTAAAAATTGTCATTACCAAACTACAGTACCGAGTCGCCGTTGGTAGTGAGATTTCTATATTTTTGATTAAAGTTTTTGTAGTAATATTATTTTTATATGTATATGACATTCTTTCGAATTATTAACATTACATACGAATATGTCTGAAGTTTATTTAATATAAATTAAATTGACGAATTTTTTTTTGTAAGCCTTTAAACTTCAAGGTAATATAAGGGCTTATAATGGTGCACTTTGTTTCTATTAGTTGAGTGCTCTTACGGCTGAGTATATCTGCTTATCATGCAGCTTGACATGTGAGAGGAGCTTGTACATTTTCCTTCCGGCGGTCGCTTAGCACCAAAGTTGAGCGACGCACATAGATGACAAAGCATCCTCCTTACACCGCAATCGTGCTCCATCTAAGTAAATTGCTTTATCTCGAGTGGTTTGACTCTTAGCTGGATGCATTATTACGCTGACTCAACACCTGTTGTCTGATTAGAAGAGCTCCTTACTTCGTCTTCGTGTGCTGACTGCTTGAGAGCCTTAATTTCAGAGATTGAGGATAACCAGCTCGTCTGGTTTTAGCTGTTCTGATGTATGGATTTTTAATTTATTTTAATTTGGAGAATAAACCTTTTATTCGGTCCTCGTAACTCTTAATCATTGCAACTAACCGAGATAGATTAATTCACAACATCAATTGAATTATCGCTGATTTAATGATACTATATAAAATTACAGACGATTACCTGAACGTACAATTTTTTTTTGCGAAATTAAAATAAGAGTTACCATCCATCAGAATCACCTCATTATAGAGTATATTTAATTTTATTTTTTTTAATGCAAATATCGGATATTTCATATCTTATTATATTCATTCATAAAGCATCCATTATTTATCAATCAATATACATTATTATCTGTGTAACAACGTCCATCTTATCTTAAAAATCTTATAATAAATTATCAGGAAGTTGCACAAGACTACAGATTTATTCTAAAATTCTTCAAACGTGAAACATAAATCCTTCCATTCAAAATCCGTGTAACTCAACTGCGGGCAAGTTACTTTTAAAACTTATTTTCACGTAATAAATAACATATTTCTATCGTCCGGTTACGTGATAATAAATTAAGCCACATTTAGTTGACGCCAAAAAAACACTTGGCCCCCGTGCAATTAGCATAGTGGGGCCGTGGTCCAGCGTCATTAAAACCTAATCGTTTCCAGCCAATGATGGATCACCTCCCTTGCCAGCCTCCCCGGCCACCCTGCAGCCTGGCCACCCTGCACCCTGGACACCCCTTGATTGATATATCTAGCCCGCACTTTTTCATCAGCTGCTTCGGCGGAAAAATACCTCTTGGAAACGCGTACAATGAGCACACTGGAACATCGATCACATCTTAGGATTGGAATATCGAATTTCAGACGTGTTCAGATTTTCTACAGGCAAGGACAGAAGACATCTAAAAATAAAATATAAGCTATGAAAAAATATATCATGGTTTGCATGAATAAGGAAAAATAAGTTATTTAAATAATAAATCTGAAAACTCTGGACAAGTTATGGGACATTCAAAAAAGTACGAGATCTTAAACCTCATAATGCCGGAAAAAGGGACCTAAAAACCTGTGACAGTGGTTTTAAAGTTGACAGATTTTAAAGTGATTATAAGTTACACGATAGCCAAAGTATGATATTTTGGGTTTCTATGCTATTGAAATACCCATTCTGTAATAATTTGTTATAGTTTCTGACAATATAAGTTACAAAGATTATTGGTTATACTAGTTATTAACGTCTTTGTTATTTTTAAGCATCGTTATTTGTTAATTATAATTAATAACATTTTATGTTATATTTTAATTTATTAAAGACATTGTATAAACCATGTGTAGTAAACAAATAATGAAATAAAACAATCTAAGGTTTTTGACAATAGAAACAAACATTTTACATAATTTAAATGACGGGGAATTACAAGCACTAACAACTGGTCTAATACTAATGGGGTTTTTGTGATGTTTAATAAACAGAATTCATGAATATATCAGATAGCTGATATATTCATGAATTCTGTAGAAAATAATTTATTTAATTCTAAAAATAGTTTATTAAAAAATGTTCTTCTGTGGTATAGGTATGTCGACGACATATTTTGTGTATGGACAGGCACAGACAGACAACTACAACAATTTCTCACATTTATCAATACACTACACAAAAACATAAAATTCACAATGGAAACAGAATCAGACAGAACGCTCAATTTTCTTGACCTAAACATAAAAAGAACAAGCAATAACACATTTTCATTCAATGTATACAGAAAACCAACATTTACAGACAATATTATACACCAATCTTCACATCACCCAATATCTCATAAAATGGCAGCATTTCATTCTATGATAACTAGATTAATATCGATACCATTAAGCAAAGAAAATTTCCAAAGAGAATTAAAAACAATACAAACAATAGCACTCAACAACGGCTACAAAATAGATACAATACAAAAAAATCCAAACAAACATAATAAAAAATTATACATACAACTCTTTTACCAAAGACACACACAATAATTGGCGAAAAATACTTTATATAGATACAATATCATACGATATTACCAGAAAACTACCAAATAATATAAAACCAGCTTTTTACACTGACAATACAATCGAAAAACAATTGAAAAATAGTAAATCTAAAAATCCTAACAAATAACACTGTAGTGGTATTTATAAACTAGAATGTGGAGATTGTGAGATGTCATATATAGGTAGGACAGGCAGATCAATTGAAAAAAGATTTAAAGAACATAAAAGGTGCCTCACAAATCACAATTTTTCAGAATACGCCAATCACATTATAGAAAATAACCACACTTTCAGCAATACAAAAATACACATCCTACATAAACAGACATACGGCCTTAAACAAAATAATTTAGAAACACTTGAAATTCATAAAAACATAAACACAACAAATAACATAATCAATAATCAAATACAACCCTTCACATCACCCCTTCTTACAATGTTCCCGATCTCCCACCACTTAGATACCCCCTCCACTTCTACCGAATCCACAACACACACACCAGACAACCATTCCTACATACCTCAGTCTTAATTCACCTGATGAAGGAAACGGACGTTTCCGAAACATGAAGTGAAACAAGTGCTTAAATATAAGTGGAAAAAAACAAAGTTGATTGTTTTATTTCATTATTTGTTCATAATGGATTTCCACAAGGTAAACGCCGTAACATTCAATTACTTGTCATGTGTAGTAACTTTACGTCTACCGGCTCTTTATACGTCTCCTCACAAAACTAAAAAGTTTTTAATTAAAATAAATAATTATATATTTATGTGAAATCACAAAAAATAATATAATATAATTTTATAACAATAATATAATAATACATCAAAAATATTTTAAAATGATTAATTCAAGGTAAAATTAAGTTTTACTGGTTATCTCTTTTGTTTTTATGTTGGTATTTTATTGTAAATATATGAAGCTTAGTTAATTTGTTGTCATGTTGTATTTAATAATTTATTTATTTTATTTATTTCTATTTAATTTTAAGTATAAAATTTTGTTTGGACCATGCCTGTCTCACGAGAAATATCTTTGTTGAGACTGGCATAGTTTACAATATTGTGTAAGTTCAAAACATAGTAAATAGATAATAAAGTGTTTAAAGTAACATAACAGAAAATAAATCATATTTTTATTTTGTATTTTATGTTAGGGTTGTAAATTGTAAATTGTAAATTGCATAAGCCATTTACCTCTTTGATTTTCTTTGGTGTTAACTATATCCTCTCATTTTTTAATTCATATTCTCAATCATATTGTTTATATCTAGCACTATATACTGTTTGCTTTCTGTCTCATCCTTCTCTCATTGGTTGCTCTACAACCATCCAGAGACGGCAACCTTGATGTGATCATAATGACACAAACTCGGTTGAAAAACGAAAAATTTATAAACTTGGTTGACTTTCGAATGAACGTTAAAAATATGCTCATTATGGATAAAATTATATTCTACCGAAAGCACTAATTGTAGACACACGGTGTTGACCTTATAACCCGCGCACTCGTTGTTTAATTTGTTAATCCAAATTACTTACTATACTTAATACTTATTGATAAGAGAAAGTCTTTATTATGTTCTAAATACCTATTTTTTAAGATTTCCTTTATCGTAAAAGGTGTATCATGTCATTTTCAAAATGTTCATAAAATATTTATACACTCTAGGAAAGGTCAATAATGACTTTTTGATGGTCTCTTAAACAGTGTGAAAAAAAAAAAAATAAAATTAGGAATTTTCGATCTATTCGTTAAGTTAGGCAAATTTGCAATATTTTTGAAAGATTTGTGAATTCAGCAGTTTTCAAGGAAATGTAGTATTTTTTGTACCTTGATCGTTATATCTTAAAACTCTTAGCAAACCGCCTAGAGTCTGCTTTGAGCCTTAGGATATCACGTTAAAATTTAATGTTTTTTTTTTTAGTTTTTCCCTTTTTACACAGAGCAATTTGTTTTTTTTTAATGAAGCAGTTTTAATGATTGATGGTCTCTTGTTTATGAAAATATGTTTTTAGTCGAGTCATCATTTCTCAGATGGACGGTATTACAAAACTTTCCGGAAGAATCAATCATAAAACCTTTTTTAATAACAAAAAATAATAACGCTAGTTGAAATAAAATTTCTTAAATTATTTCTATCGACAATGACGAGAAACTAAAAAATATGTGGGTGTCCTCCGGTGAACGTCTGGGTCATCAATTTTTGGGGGTTGGTGTGCGTGAATTGACCCCCTTGTGTGAGGTCGAGAAGCTACCCCCTACGTGCTGCTTCTTTGAATAAGGGTCACCACCCTGTATTTATTTCAGAGTTCAGGGTTCTTTGATGTTTGTGGATGAAGTTCCAAACATATTATCTACTCGGTGTTACATAGTACTTAGGGCCATATAATCCTTTTTGCTATTAGAAATCCGTGGTAGAGATGGATCGTTCATGAAGACCTATTCTAAAAGAAAATTCTTCTTACTATTTACTTTGGGAAGGTAATGAAGATTAAAGTAGGTTTTGAAATTCTACCCGTCGTCAGATTTTATTTTTCGTGAAGTTGATGTAGGTAAAATGAGATTTCTTAAATTGAAAGCACCCCTACCCCTCACAGACTTGAAAATATTGGAAGACTGAACGTTGAAATTTCTAGAAATCGTAACAATCCCCCTTCTCACGGACTCTAAAACTTACGAAGACTGAATGATGAAATTTTGGAAAACTGTAACCCCATCCCCTCCCCCGTGGATTTGAAAATTTTTGGAGACCGAACGATGAAATCTCCTGAAACTGAAAGTACCCTCCCCCCAAGGTTTCGAAAATTTGGTAAGGGCTGAAAAATTTCTTGGCGGAAAGTAAACAGTTTTCTTACAGAAGTTGAAATAGACAAAAAAACAATAATTCAAAGAATTACTGAACGATTCAAAATGAACAGTTCACTTGACTGAATGACTCTGTGAACGATAGTTCAGTCACTGAACAAAAATTGCCAACTCTATTTGGTAGTCGATCGTTGGCCATGAAATGTGACACGCGTTTTAAATTACGTGGCGAACGTCTTTATTTTTTTAATACTGTAATGGGGTTGTGCATGTGGCACTTGAAATTTTATTAAAGTTTTATTAATTTAATTAAATCAATGGATACGAATTTAATAGGAGCACCGTTATTTAATTGACACTAAGTGTCACTAGAATATTTCACTGGTACTTTTTTAATTCGTTGCATTTTTGTTTATTGTTCATATTAGTACTGGTTCACGCGTAAGTACCCACTGTATCGCTTGTCTCTGGTATAACGTGCAGGTGTGCTAGTTTCTATGTTGCTTGTCAAACTACTCTTTGCAGCACGAAGCCACCGCATATTTATAATTCTAAAAAAGGACACTTCTAATGCTAACAGTTTTGCTATACACCCATAAGGCCCTATACACCTATAGCGAACAACAATATTGTATATTAATATCTAATATACTTAATTATAACATTTGGAACAAGATTAAAATTAAATCAAGTAACAGTTTACGTTGTTGATATTAATTTCAACTCTAAGAAAAGTGACATTTTTATACACTGCGTAAACTTAATTACGAACAATACAATTACATTTTGGAAATTCTTCTTATTCATTTCAAAGGAAAATTGTAAATGTAGGAATATTTATTTACCTTCATAAATTATTCCTGGTGCTAGCCGCCAGCAGCGAACTCTGTTCCTGTTTAGTCCAGAAGTCATTTAAATCCGTGAGAAGGGTGTAAAATAATAATGTAGTATTTTGGAATAATTATTTAATTAGTGATGTAACTTAATTTGAGAATTTACGAGAGTAATCCAGAAAATAAATACCTTCCAGCTTAAAATAAAATTGTATATTTTTTAAGCACGCATAACCCTAGTCTATTGTCACGTTGACCTTGGAACCCACGAACTCTATATTTGTCTGGTAATTTTATATCAGGCATAACTGAATACTGGTAAATAATAAGGCACTGAGTGCAAAAATAGAATTTTTAAGATAAATATACAGATTACTACTATATTTCTTCGCCAATACATTAAATACTGCACTGAAGTCCTATTTGTGTTGATTTATTAATTATCACACAAGGGGAATAGGAATGCATATCACTCAAGTATTAAGTGTCGCTCATTTTTTTATAAATAGGACACTAAACTACATAAATTTTTCATAGTTTTTAATATATGTTAAAAAAAACTAAATCACTTGAGGTGCCAGCATATTGTAGTGTTGAAAATACTAATTAAAAAGTGTGTAAAATAGCACATAAAGAGCGAAATAGACTATATTCACTTATTACATTGCATCTTAAAATGAACACTCTGGTACTTAGTGCTTTAATAATTTCCATTTTCATAATTTGAAATGCAACTTAAAATTCTATTTCCTACGGCGTTTTTCATTTCTTTCTCATGAAGAAACTGCATTTGGTATTTTTTCTGCGAATAGTCATATGATCCAGATTCTACATTTCAAAATATATATTATAGAAGTCTCATAGAGCAAAAAATATACTTATTAAGGGAAAATATGTATGAAAGTTTTTGGGCATTCATAGAGCTTACGATCTATCATGCGGCTGGCTGATGACTTTACACAATGGAACGTTCACCATTTCCACCCATGATAGAATACCACATTTATCAAATTTTTGGAAGTATATATTTAAGTTTCACAATCTGTTTCTCATGTGTGTTGTAATTCATCATTTAGCGCCACCGGCGACCAATAATATATCTTGATTAAGAATGTCCCCTGGGATAAAAATCCAGTAGGTAGGTACTGTGTTCTTGAAAACTTTGAACAAGCTCAAAATATTCATTCTACATTTCATTATTGTATCATTAGTAAGGTATCCATATACCATACACAAGGGTCATTATTAATATTGCTCATAATTAACATTAAATCTTATATATTAAAATTACTAAAATATTGAAACATTAATTTATTCGCATATGATGAACTAGTGTACTTTTCAGGGGAAAATTGTATAGAAATCATTAACATACTAAACTTTAACCTAAGTTAAATTATTTAAAAAATTTATAACACTTTTTAGTTTCACTATTTGTAATTTTAAAGAATAAAAACGTTTTGAATGCTGACGCATCATATTTAAGAAATATTACTAATACAAAGAGTGGAGGACTACGATCACTGTCGAAGTAATGATGTTCAGTTCTTGCATGGTCTACCATTTTCTTATCACCGCACTATATAAAGAACTTAGAACGCCGGCCGCAGCTCGTAAGCTGTAAGCTGTATAAGCACATTGTCTATGAAAAAAACATGTTTCAGCCTACTGAAGGTTCGATTTATTTTGAACAAAGTAGTATGTTCAAAAATAAAATAAGTTAATAAAATAAAAATGTCTTGATTGGATAAATAACAGAAGTTAAAAACGTTAAGTTTGTTCAAATGCCTTAGATGACGCCCCCACTCAATATTTTCTAAATAAGTCAAGCTCAAACGCTCTCTGAGGTAATATTTAAGAAAATATTAAACACATCTGTATATACCTTTCGCGTACAAGCTCTCTATCATATTGAGAGTGTATTTAATTCAACCCCCGTGATCGCTTTATACCTCAAATGGTATGAATAGGCGGTACAAGACGGAGGGTAGGTCTCTCTACCTACGCCGGTATCCGCCCTCCGAATTTTCAATTTGTATTTTTTTTTATAAAGGTTACTGAGAGCTTTACCAGTTTATTATTTACGTGTTTGAATATGTATTTTTTCACCAACGGCTGGAAATATCGCATATATTTCCAGCCGTATAAAAGGCCTCTTTCCCAAGACGCCATTCAGAGCGATGGAAAATGTATATTCTTTGTACATTACATTATAAATAAAACGTAGGCCACTAAAGACCGATATTCATATCAGTACACGGGACTTAAGTATTCGTGAATGCTTTTTATTTATAATTCAGCGATAGCTGTAGCGCTTTACATACGATAAGACCCGATACTCTTCATTTATCAGAAATGAAAGGGAAATGGAATTTGAATATGAAAGCTTGAGGAAGCTTCCTTCAACTTTCAGAAGGTCAATGACAAGGAGTCTACTTATAAATTTACTTGTATTGCGGCAGATACGTAGAGCCATCTAGCGGTGGACCCCCGCACCGACACGGAGATGTTCACCGGCCGGTAGAGGATCTTACTGAACCGGCCGCCAGGAGTGAATCAGAGACGAGACCCGGCTGCACGATCTCCACACTTTTCAACTGGCGCTGCACTAGAAAGGTCTCGTGCAAATTTTGAAATATTTAACTTCTAATAAGTGTATCACGTTGATTCTCTCTATCAACTCGGTCATTGACAGGACGTCTCAAGGGACAGTTGTGTTACGCTGATAAGTGCCGCCATTTTTGATATTCGAATAACTTAATAAGCCAAAACATAAAAAAATAAAAAAAGCCTTCTAAGGTTTCACTGCAAGAAATATTTATCATTTTTTCCAGTTATCTTTATTTTTCTTTTTTTTAGAAAAGAAATACATTAGTAATAAACAATTTCGTGTATTGACTTCCTGAACACACTTTTCGCTACACAGGAAAGAGCTAGTAACTACTAGTAGCTCTACGTTATTTCAAATCTTCACGCACAAAAAAATATTATACTTGTTAGTCAGTAATATTTTCACTAAATACTGCACTCATAAAATTCTGCTATACTGAGATACATAGTATAATGAAAGATAGTATAGTATAATGAATGACGCTAACAAAATGTGGCATCCCTTAAAAATTAGTAGTAGTTTTAGATGAGGAGATACACTTTCGCTTCTAATGCTTACTATAATTTTATAGTATGTTATGAAGAAACAACAAATAGCGACATACAGCGACAGTGTAGATATTCAGTGGTCTGCTAGACCACACAGTGAAGCAGGCCAATGTCCATGGAGATTCATCGATAATCAGAGGAAGACCAAAGAACTTTTGGGTGACGTAATACTCCAAAATATTACAGAGAAACGGCCTGGATGAAAGCAAAACCCAAAACCGAAGAAGATACAACCTGAGAACGAGAAAAGCCGACCCCAATAGCCTACTTTAGAAACGAGTTGGGACAGAGCAAGGAAAAAGAAGCGACAGTGTAGATCTTCCATCAGCATTAACGGATGGTATATTTTTTTAATGCGTTATTTAGTAAACTATCGACCGCCGAAGTGTGGACGTATTGTTTCATAACGCATAGAGAAGTTGAAGTAGAAGAGATCAGTATAACCAAAACAATTGACATGAAAATGAGAAAAGAAAATACACCAACCATAATATCCATTCACTTTAAGAAACTCCATTCAAATACCTGGAAAAAAATGTAACAAAAAATAACTGTGCTGAAAAAAATTAGATGTTAATATAATGCTGGCTGTATCGTAGTAGATTAAAAAAAGGATCATTGAAGGTGGTTCTGTAAAAGGCTTCAACAAGCTAAGAGCGTACAGAAGAGGATGTACTACATCAAAAGGTAATTTTGTATGACTTTCTATTATTTTATTATTATTTTTTAAACAAATACTGCCATTAAGCCGTTAGAGATATACATAACACATAAATGTAGATATCAAAGAAAAATAAATTTAAAAAAAAATAAAAAGTTGGTAAACAGGGTATAAAATAGAATAATACAACACCAATAAATAAATGCATGTAAAAATGTTTGTTTTGGAAAAGTAATAAGCGTTGCAATCAGTGTACTCGATTTTCCAGTACTTGCAAATTATTACAACATATCTTACAAAAAAATGGTTTAAACTACGTTCATCTCTTTTCCTCGCTATCAAAAAATACTTTATCTTCGTCAGACTGCCCTACTTTCGCACAGACCGGGTGGCATTATCTCTTCACTATTAAGCACTTTAGTAAAACTGCCACCGCGCACACGGAATATTAAACCTTATGTGTTGCACCCAAAAGACATAATTTACACCAAGTGTCAAAAAGTTTTACAGCTTGTTTTACCATTTAGCGTTACAGAAAAGCGGGGCGAATTGTTTCGAAACAATAACAGTATACAGTGTAGAGCAATGTTTTGTGGACAACTTATTCGTGCTGATAAAAGATACACTACAGGTAATAAAAACCTCGCAGAAAATAAAAGTATTGTTCTTGTAGTACTAAAATAATGATTGTTGCTCAAAATACTGATGTTGTGAGTTATACGTAAAATAAATAATCTATGGGTCCCCTCTTCCCTATCATGCCATTACCTCGTCACAGAAAGGGTGGCTTGCGCCGTAATCTTTGAAGACTCGTAATCTATTAATAAAACTGTGAAATGACAGAACATAACATGTTCCAAAAAATTGTTGTTTTTCTTGCAGTTTGGCCGTTATATTTTTCGTTGATAGATCCGTTATCCTGTTGTTATTGGGAATATGGCAAGTAAGGTTGAAGTTTAGAAGCTCATTGGTTTATTGGTTATGACTTTCACCTGGTGATTCAGTAGTTTGCATTTCAGAATCCTATTTTATTATTTTGTAAAAATTAAATCAATTAAATTATCCTATTTTAATTGTATAAGTGTTTAGCTTTGTTTGAAAATTGTTAATATATTAATGTGATAGCTATTTTCTATTCGCATCTGTATAAAAAAAATAGAAATGTATTTAATATATAGAAAAATAGATACGATTGTTAATAAATTTTTCATTTTTATATTTAAGTTATTAAGTAAATCAACAGTCTTTACCGGTATGCAAATTGATGGCAAGTGAATACCCTAAGACCATAAAATTAACAATATATTTTTATTGTTTTATATTCTAGAATATCAGTTCCGAAGCTAAAAACATTTTCAAATAAAAAATACAGTACAGAAATACAATTTTCTTTACGGTAAACAATCTATACTCTTCTAAATAAAAGTATTGATTAAATCGTAGAAGTAGCAAATTGTAAATTGGATTTATATTTTCCCATGAAAGCGTAATCAACTTTACGCTATCAATTCTCTTCTAAAACAAACTTTTACGACACATAAAAATTCAATTTGTCTGTCTCCGAAGTCATCACAAAGTTCGGCGAAAAGTTTCACCAGAGTTTGAAATTTACCGATTTTTCTTCAATTTCACTTGCAGATATGTAACTAAGGAGTCCTCTCAGAAATGTCGTTAAATTTCATTTTGTAACGTAAGAGTGGGCGAATCGAGGTATTTGAAAATATAGTCTTGATATAAATCACAGCAAGATGCAAAATGCTGAGATTTTCGGTATAAATTTACAAAACTCTTGCATTTAATATGGTTAGGTATCATTTATTTATTGATTTTGGTAAGATATCATTGTTTTATTGATTATGGTAAGATATCATTTATTTTTTGATTTATTGATTATGGTAATTTATCATTTATTTATTAATATTATTAATATTTAAAGCATTAACCTTGTGGTTAGACATAATAACATAATATTAGTAAACTTAGTAAAAACAACTATCATATTTACTGTCTCTCTATTTACACTCGCTTTCGTTAGATCCCTGAATTGTTCAGTAGTTCAATTTCTCTGACAAGATTAACACGCATGTGAACAATAGTGGTGATAGTTTTACAATACTGTGTTTGGGGTGTATAGTTTTGTGAATGTACTAGTGTAGTTGGTCCTGACGAAGAGACGGATACGTCTCGAAACCGGTAGACCGTAAATCTGGTAGTGGTTTTTACTAAGTTTACTAACATTCTGTTATCATTTATTTATTGATTTACGAGTCTTTATTTTATACTAAATATTACTAATAATTTATTTTATCATTAAGGCATTATTTATTATTAACATTAAAGTTTATTAACATTCTGTTATCATTTATTTATTGATTTACGAGTCTTTATTTTATACTAAATATTACTAATAATTTATTTTATCATTAAGGCATTATTTATTATTAACATATCGTAAAAAGTGTATTGCTAACTGTATAAAAACTTATTTAATTCGAATTCACACCTATATTGTATTTATTGGTTTGCGTCCTTTTTTTTCGAAATATTTTTTACAATTTATTTTATCATAAAGTCATTATATATTATTATAAAAAATGTGTTTAAGAAAATCATATTCAAAATATTCATAAAATATTAATACTCTGTTCTATAATGTCACTCTAAGACCATCTGTTAGGATCAATAGTCATCTGTATACGGTCTTTTGTTAAAAATAAAATACCAATTGACATTCTTTTATTTCTGAGCTCTCTGTGCCTCTTTGCTCTACATATATATAATTTGATGACTTCATTAGTTTTGAGTTTTTCTTTCTTGCAAGCATCAATTATTCTCAGTGGAGTGTGAGTGAATGTGAAATTAATATAAACGCAGACGATACCGGGCAATAAAGCTTGTAAAATACTAAACCAAAAACAACCCGTCCGCAAGGTGCGACGCGTGTTTTGTTCTTGATCAATTACGTCGTTTCGATGAAAATTTAAAGCAAACGTTTTAAATAAATAATGATGGATGGATGTAGTGATTTTAGGGTGTACACCCATTTGATGGAAACAACCATTAGCAACCATAATTACGCCACGAAAACAAACACATTGCAGACAAATTAGTTAAATGTAGATGGTAACCGCGTCACGGAACAATGAAATAATGTTTATCATTCTACTCTCGTGTTTAAACCAGCTATATATAAAACGTCAAAATGCCATACTTTTATTATAGATTTCGGCCGCCAGTTAAGGCTATGAGAACGGCCAAAATATATAATAAAATATAGCAGCGCTTTCTAGAGTAGCGAAGCGTCATGATAACGTTAATGATTGACGTAAATAGAGAATTTTGCTTTTTTTGCATCCCATACTTATTATTTGAGCCGTCTGGTAGCGTTAGTGACAGACATTTTTACGTAGAGAAATATAATTTTTTTCCACTTCTCCACAGTTTTATACACCTCATCATTATTTGTACCATCTGGCAGCATTAGTGGCGTATATTGCTATATTTAGAATTAAAATATATTTAGATTAAAGTTTAATAATATATTATTGGACATATTAATGGATTTATTTGCATATTTATCACATAGGTATTTAAATAAATTTAATTTCGAGCATATTATTAAAAAGCATAAAGTCTATGTTTTCATATTATTTAATTACAATTGTGAAATCATACTTATTTTGAAAACAAAATGAGATTGGCTGTCATACTAATTTTTAAATCTGAATATGATTATATGAACAGGATGTTATAAACGAAGATATGGAATTATTATTATTATGTTTTTTTTTAAAACTTTCTTTACTTGAATACGTCTTTAAAATCAATAAAAAGATATGATGTACACGTTAAAGGTCTGAGAATCACGAAAAAAGGTTAGTTTTGAAAGCTTTTATTTCAGAAATCGAACGACGCTTATTGAAAATAAGTCGAGGGCAGATGTTAAAGTTTTTGAAGTTTTACTCCTTTGGTGGGTTAGTTGTGTGAAGGGAATCCCACCCACCCAGAATTATTTTCTCGTGTCAGCGTCTGTTACGAGTGCGGTTACGTTCATGAATGGATGTGTACAGCAAAAGGCAATAAATGGATCAAGTTATTACAGGGTGTAAATGATATTGTGGTGGTCCAGAGCAGTCATCGAGTAATATCACCCAATCAGGGGCCTGATGGGGCTAAACAGGTTCCGTTTACCGATTCACTATCTCGCCGACCGTCGTAGCACTCGCGAGCAATATTTCTGTATAACCGTGAGTATAATTGACGTCCTGCATCTGCTGAATCATATCCACACGCCACTCACAGATTACACGTCAAGTGCCGTCACAAGAAGATGCCTTTGGACGGGTGGGCATTTTCTTTCATAACACCTACACACCAAAATACTAACTGTGAACAACAATGACTCAATATTACATTTTTCCAATGTTTTTAATATGGTTTTTTCTCTAATGCAAAAATTTTACGTATCTATTATTTATATCTAATAAAGAAATTAACTGTCGGGGTCAATGCAGCCCCACTCTATCGAGTTTGCACTGTGGTTTTATTAGCATCAACAAATGTCATAATGCCTGGTCCACTCTTATTTACCGTATACTATTCTGTCCAGCAATGTTCCAACGCAAGGCATACAACACATTGTTTTGGTGTTTACAAAATATAAAATTTAAAAAAAAATTGAATCACTCACACCTACAGCCGCTCCACGCCCAGCGCGAGTTTCGTATGGTTCACCGATTGGTGCGCTCAGTCAATTTCAGGATGTCGTGCCTTGCGTGCGAATAAGGTGCAATAAAAAAGGCTTCAACGCCTTCGTGGAAGCAACCGAGCATGTCATAATGTCAGCACGTACCTTGGACTGGTGTATAGATGTTCATGTACAGGCAATCCTCGCTTTGGTTCGTGAGGAACGGCAGCAGCCTCTTCAGGTACTCCAGCCGCCCTTTGGGCATCCTTCCCAAGGCCGCCGTCTCGTTGGCAATGTCGGGCAGCTTCTGCGGACACGCGGGTCCAGCCGACTCCAGAGTCTTGATTCCATCCCACGGTGATGGTGTCCGTGTTGGACTGAACCTAAAAAAAACATGTTTTTCAGATTTTGAAGCATATCTTTGGATCGGTTCAAAACAATGAACTTTGGAGCAGGGGCTACTACAATGAGCTATGTTACTTATACTTTTTTTTAATTGAATTGATTTCGGTGGCTGGGTATTGGTGCAGCGAATTATTGGTAGTATCGGTGCAGAGAATAACCGATAAGCAGCAAAATTGCCGCTGAATTTACGAACAATATGGCAAAGGAGCATAGAAAGGCCAAAACTAAGATGGAGCAATAATATTATCAGGCATTTCTGCCTTGGGGATCCAGAACTGAAGTGAGCTTAGTGTAGGAAGAAGACTCTTGTGGATGAGATGACTCACAGTGACGGTGATGTTGAAATGGATGGAAATCTGGTTGTCAATCTACTTGAGTTTATAGGTAAATAAAATACTTGTGTAAGACCACTTCTGAGTTCAATTTATACACGACTAGTTTCGAGAGCCACATATGCTCTCATCTACAGGTGAGAATAAAAACTCCTTGTTTATATTCTCACCTGTAGATGATAACATCTGTGGCTCTCGAAACTAGTCGTGTATAAATTGAACACATAAGTAGTCTTACACAAGTATTATATTTATCTATAAATTATCATGTTATTCCACAAAATAAATGCCATATTAATAAATAATAAACTTGAGTTTAATCATGCATTGTACTGTTCAAATTTCGTGATTGAGAAAACCTCATCGATATATGAGATATTAATAATTTGAATTTTAATAATTATCTTGTCGATGGCAGGTTATGTTACTCTCGAAACTCGAGTAGTGTAATGTACAATTTAATATAAATAGATTTTTTCCAAATAATCTCAACATAGTTTTTTGTCCATTGATTTTGAATTTTGAAGACCACCGTGAATCTCTCCAAAGTTAAGGCGCCATAGTACATGATTCACGTTTTTGTAGTGTAAAAACTCAAATTAGTGTAAAGTTTTCGAATCTTGTTGCCAAAATTACAGCTAAACATGCATTAAATTAATTTTATAATGAAAGATCCATTCATTCTTAAAGCATTTATTTAAAAAAAATCAACAAAATACTTTGTTATTATCATAAATACTATATAATCCCGAAGCCCTATTTAATCTTTCTAGCGATAGAGTTATCTTTGGTACACTTTTTCTCGAAATATTTCCACATAAAGACCATATATTAGGTCCTTACATATGAAATTGACGTTTAGTATGGGAGGAACATAAAGCCGATTTTTTTTATTATAATATATTTATTTAATCAAAGTATGTACCATTGCTATCTATGCACTTTTGCCATCTCATAGGTAGTTCATCGATCCCTTTACTATAAAAACCATTCGGACGGGAATCAATAAAATCTTTGAAGGCGGTTTTGACTGCCCCATCGGAGTTGAATTTTTTCCTTTGCAAGAAGTTATCCAAATTTCGAAAAAAATGGTAATCTGTTGGGGCAAGGTCCGGAGAGTACGGTGGATGTCTTAGACATTCCAATTGAAGCTCCTCTAATTTGTTAGCCGTCTGTTGTGCAATGTGTGGTCTAGCGTTATCATGAAGCAGCAGTGGCCTAGAGCGATTAACCAGCCTCGATTGTTTAGCAGCTAGCTTTTCCATCATGGTTTGCAGTTGCTGACAATAGACATTTGCCGTAATCGTCTGGCCAGATTTAAGAAAGCTGTAGTGAACGACACCAGCACTAGTCCACCAAACGCTCACAAGTAACTTTTTTGGAGTCAATTTTCGCTTTGGGCATGGTTTGGCTGGTTCGGCAGGGTTCAGCCATTGCGATGAGCGCTTCCGATTATCGTACAGGATCCACTTTTCATCACAGGTAATGATTCGATTTAAAATCCCTTCATTATTGTGCCGGTTGAGTAATGCAACGCAGCAGTCAACGCGCGTTTGTTGATTTGCTTCACTCAATTCGTGAGGTACCCACCTTTCAAGCTTTTTCACCTTACCAATTTGCTTCAAGTGGATTAAACAGTTTTATCACTAACACCGCAGCCTGCAGCTAACTCGGATGTGGTTTGCGATGGATCCGCTTCCACAATAGCCTTCAATTCTTCATTATCAACTTTGGTCTCCGGCCGTCCACGGGGCTTGTTCTGCAGGTCGAAATTTCCAGAACGAAAACGTTGGAACCAAAAACGCACTGTGTTTTCTTTTGCGGCACCGTCGCCATACACATCATTAATCCTTCGATCCGTTTCTGCAGCACTGGTGCCACGGTGGATCTCGTACTCGTAAATAATGCGATATTTCAAGTTTTTCATTTTGTAAACTTAGTGACGCAAAGAAAAAAACAATTGAGGAAAAAACAAATGAATTATAATTTTCAAAACACAAATACATGAGTAAATAGCTGTATAAATTTGGATTTGGAATTCCTAACCAAAGAGAAGATATTTGAGATCAAATTTGCCAGTACGGCAAAACGTGAATTTCATATGTAAGGACCTAATATTTGTTTTATAAATTGAATAAAAATAGTTTCATCAGAAAGTTTGGGGGGAAACATATTATTATTTTTGGGTAGGTTGTTAAATACAACATTTTCAAAAAGATAAAAATTCACGTTCCGTCTCCTATTTTGCAGCATCCAAAAAACCATAAAATGATTATATTTTTTGATTAAATTTTATATGGGTATTAAGATAATTCTATTGTCATTAATGAAAAAATATTCAAAAAAATATACCTTATGCTCTGAAAATTGAAATAATTCAGTAACAGATCCCGTTAAAAGTGAACAAATCATCTCTTTAGACGTCCACCGGACACCGGTGCTTGTGGGTGAAAAGTGTTGACTCCCGAGGTTTTATCAAAATTATTTATAAAATGCCTCGTAAGCATTATGAGAATGTCAGAAAACGAAAGTTACCATGTAGAGGAATTAGTTTAAGAAGTAGTTTGCCCCAAGAACACAGGTAAATCATGTTATAAAACATTTCAAATATCGAGGTGACAGTATTCAAACAATATTTTTAGGTTAGAATACAAAAATTCTGTCAAAATTCACTGTTTTTATCGAATGAATTGAACGTTTTTTTTCATTGTACTTTTATATTTTATTAAAAAAATATCATATATACACTTTGGCCTGTATACATGTAAAATTTTGGCAATTTTTAATACTTCATTAATGATATTTTTAAAAAACTAAA